>JAHWFP010000779.1:0-11843 GCA_023313725.1 Lithobius niger | reverse complement strand
TATATAGTTTGATAAATGACTTAGTTTGTATTGTGTTAAGGTGCACATTGACCAAAATAGCTACCAAATGGCCGATTAGCTGTTTTGTTCAAGCTCCTTGCTTCACACAACGCAACATGAGAATTATAAGTCCATTGCTGGGTTCTTGTGAATTTTCAGTAGCTTTGCAATGCTATCTTCATCATCCACAAGCATCAAGTTCACCAAACGCACTAACGGACCAGCTTTCACATTTGCACTTCGCGCACTTCCACAGTTGGCCTTCAGACAGCCTAGCTGACTGAAGGCCAAATTTGGAAGTGCACGAAGTTCAATGTGGAAGCTGGTTCGTTAGTGCGTTTGGTGAACTGTAGGCTTGTGGATAATGAAGGTGACAGTGCAAAGCCACCGAAAATTCACAAGAACCCAACATTGAACTTATTTAATTCTGGTGTTGCGTTGTGTGAAGTAAGGAGTAAGTGATTATGTCTGCAAACCAGAGTAACAGGGCCGAAAAAGCCGTTTGAAAAAAAACTTATTGCTGTTTACCCCAGAATTGAAGACGTAAAACCAGAAAGAAAAATTTAGTTAAAATTCAGAAGTTTTTTTGGTAAATTCAGAATGGCTTCACCCATTCAACACAGCATGCACAAGCAATGCACTGTATTACGGTATTACATTAAAATGTTATCATTGCTCAAATTACATCTTCAATTTGTTCAAGCTTAACCCTTTAAGGACGGGTGCGCCCGAATGCGCCCACTGTATAATCATTGTTTACAGCTCTTCTACAAGTCTTATCGAAAACTTCCAGCTAATTACAATAAAGTTTAAACTGGGATATAAAAGCCAGATCATTAAGGATAAAAATGACACAGGTTTCATTCCCTTACCTCAACTGGGCAAGAAGCTGCGATTTTTTTTTTCTACAAGTCAGTGATAAGTTCTTAAAGCGCACGCAGTCCTTAAAGGGTTAAGCTTAATTTTTTTTCCTGAACCACCTTGATGGGTTTCATGTAGGATTTTTTTCAGTTTTCGGTCAGGCCCTTTTTGGCTTATTTGGATTTTTTTGGGATTTTCTCTTATTTTATCCTTCACTCCAATCTACATTCCCTTTTGTTACACAGCGTGGGTCACCTTCAGTTGAATGTGGCTGTTGTTGGACTTAGCTGTTATCTGCGCAACCTTATAACAACCATCCAAGTTTGACACTAGTTGACATATCAGATTTGTACATTCAACCTGGTGAAGGAGCTTCCGAGAAGATTCACAAAATGAAATTCTTTTAACCCTTTAAAGGACTACATTTCGGCTTTAAAATTAAGGACAAAAATTGTAGGATAAAAATTATAACTTCTATCTCACTAGAAGTAAGCCGTGTCATTTCTTCCCCTAAGTGAACTGGCCTTCAAATCCCATATTTATTTTACTGAAATTGGTTGGAATTTTTTGATTTGACCAATAGAAAAGCGGTTTATATGAAACGATGACTATACAGAGGGCATACTTGGGTGCATCCATCCCTAAAGGGTTAAGTTAAGTTAGGTGTGATGATTTGATTCATAATTTAGTTTTCGTAAGCCTTATTCCGTTATCTTCGCTCATTCTCAAACACAAAATACCGTTCGGTATTAGCAAATTTTCAGTCGCTTTGAAGGGGATGGAAAATCTCTTCCTGCAACGTTCTTCAGGCTTAATTTGAGCGTGTTCTACTTCGGCCTACATCATTACTGTTCTGCTTGCCCGGATTTGAATTTTTCCATGCGTGTAGTCCTCGATATTTGAGATGATATCAGAGTTGCTCATTCGAGGGAGTTCTGTCAGAGTCTTTACCAGTACAGTTAAACCTCTTATAACAATGATACTTTCAAGGCTCTTCAAGCAACAATGCATGCAAAGATGATTTTTTTTATATATAACTTTCTACTTCAAAGGACTGTTGGACATTCTTACAGAGAGGTTTCACTACTTAGCAAGATTCTGCAGGGAAGTACGTTGGGTCCACTGATATTTGTCAGTGGACCCAACATGCCATCTGGTGGCATTACTCTATCTAGTGGCATCTTACTGCCATCAAATCCGTTGTCTCCAAGATGTTGTCCATGTCATTTTTGTGGATGACACTAAACTGTTTGTACCATCTAACACACCTGAAACCGCTGCTATCCTTCAAGACGGCAATCATCATGTTACGAACTGGGAGGAGAAGATGAATCTGAATGAAGTGCTGTGTCCTCACTTCAGCCACCTAACACCTACATACAACTTAGTACCTTGGTCCTGATAGACTGGTTCAGGACACATCCTCGTAAATCTATGGGCATAATTCTTTATGGAGATCTTTCTTTCTCTACAGATGTGTCCAAAACGAACAAGCTCAAACCCGGACCAGTTCGAAAAACCTTTGATGAGCTTCAACCAAAGATTTACCTTATACTGCATTGTAGTCTGGGTGGGAACATCATTTAATAAACCAACCTAGCTTGATGGATTAGACTTGAATGCGATGAAAGCAAGTGGAAAGGCTCCAGATGAGCCACGAAGTGAGTCATTAGTGTATCCAATCTTTCATACTGTGAGCTCCCAACTTTCCAGTCTGTATTATTGACGTACTCGCGGAGATCTAATTTTTGTATGTCAGTCTTTTAACTCCTCTAACTCAGTTGAAAAATCTTGGCTCGTCGTCACTGGTGATCTCAGGACCAGAAACCGCATAGCTAATGTTGTGAAGCATCACTATCGGACGTCAATATAACAGGAGTCATTTTCATTCAGTTGCAACCTTTCTAATAAGCTGACACCGTATGTGGTGAAATCTCCTTCAGTTCTCACGTTCAAAAAACTACTTGACATGGTGAAGCCTTTCTCGTTTCACGTATGACTATAAAAATTGGTAGTAGGTAATAGGGCAGTGACGTAACGTAGTATTATTGTATATAAGTCTATGGTGGAGCCGGTAACTGGGTTAGCTGCAAGGGGCACTGGGGGGGGGGGGGTGGAAGAAGGGCGTCTTACTGAAGCCAATGCTATTAGACTGGATTTCTTAAGCCTATAACTCGCGATTTTTGTTGTTGGATTTTTTTAAGCCTAAGAAATCCGCTCTCAAAGCACTGTCTTGACTAGAAAGGCCGTTGTTTTCCCTTACATTTTAATCTAGTGCCCCTTGTAGTTATGCCCTCCAGATGCGACCTCGTAGCCAATATGACGTCACTTGACGCTGCCCTATACTCGACATCATAAGCCAGTAGGCTTTCTGTCGAATCTTCGTTCAAATTCACATTCATTTCAAATTTGTTCCAGTTGGGCTTAACAGCTTAAAGGCGGGTTGCCACCAAACGAAACTTTATAGCATCTTGCGATATCTAGTTCTCTCTAGTGCTTGATCGCGACAAGCAAAGGTATGCAAACAGAAAATATTGTTTAACACAACAAATAAGCTGCATGCCTCCTTAATTATTGATTAAAAATGTGGTACGTCCTCATACACCTGGGAGTAAGCTGTAGTGTAGAGGTTAACGATATTACTGCCACTAGATTTGCCATGGTAGAATATAAACACTCTACCATGGCGCCATCTAGTGGCATGCCTTCCACTTGTCCTACTTTTGCTACTTTTTGGGTGAATGCCCTACTTTAGTCCTACTTTTTAAGAAATGTCCTACTTTTCTACTTTAAAAAAGTTTAAAATGTATCACATGCTGAATTTTGTAAAGTTCAGTACAGATGCAGGCCAGAATACAATCTGAACTAACAAATCTAATCCAATCAGATTGTTACAGTGTTCAAGGTTTCTTCTTCTTTTCCGATAATTCAGTTTCTGATGTCTGCTGTGAATTCTTCGGTAATTTTCCGATGATGCTCTTACAGAAAGAATTAAGTTACTTTGGTTCACACACTTTATATACAAACTAAATGATCTTCTATTACCGTGTCACAGGCAGTTCTGTCCTGGCAATAACTGTAAGCGAAGAAAAGAATCTCTTGCCAAACGAGAAATGTAAATTGGTTCCGAAACAGAAAAGACACCACTTTCAAAAAATTGGTGCGTGTTGGACCATTTGACTGCATATAACGTACGAATACTGTACATGCAATTTCTTCATGGTAGCGTACAAGAAACTGGCAAAAATATTACTTTTAAAGAATCCAGTTTTAAAGAACCCTTAGTGCCTTCATGGGTTGCAAAGAAGGCAAAATCTTTGCAACAAGTACTTCAGCGGATACTGATGGGGCATCGCTTGCGGCCACTTGAAACAGACAAGGTAATAGATGACTGAAAATGTTACCCAGTTGATTCTGGTATTTCTGATTACTTGAAAAACACAACAAAGTTGAACTCTAAAAGAATTAACTCTTACTGAGAAAAAAATTTCAACTGAAGGAGCCGAATGAAGAAGTAACCCCGCTTACCAAAAGTTGTTAAATGTGGCCTCACAGCTCACGGAAACGCTGATATTGAATGAGCAATTTCGCTAAAAAATGTGCTGATGTTGCCAGGATGCTTATCATTACACAAAAGCACCAGCGGACTGAGAACTGTAAAAGACTATGTTTTAAAGAAAGTTGGGGACGAAAAATTCAGTGCACCAAAGCAACTATATAAGCAAGACATGCGTCAGACTGTAACTTATTGCTATTATTGTTGTTCCTATTGTCCTACTTTTTTTCGAAAGTTCAGTGGAAGGCCTGCAGTAATATAGTTAACCTTTACAGCTTGCTCCCAAGTGCACGAGGACGTACCACATTTTTAATCAATAAGAAAGGAGGCACTTGGCTTGTTTGTGGAGTTAAACAATGTTTCTTTGTGCAGTCCTTTGCTTGCTGCGAGCAAGTGCTAGAAGCTGCAGACTTTCATTTGGTGGCAACTGGGAACCCACATTTAACCACCTGAATCTGAAACAGAACAAAGAAAGTTTTATCTAGCATCCTCTGATTACTGGTAAAGTGAAACCTTTTTATAGCGATAGTCCGTGGGTGTTTGGAACTATAATGTTATATCAGGTTTATCTTTACAAACAACCACTTTTTGTATGTATTGTTGCTCAAAAGCTTAAAAAATAGCATTGTTATTACAAGTTTATTGTCGTAACAGGTATCGTTATAACGAGGTGTAAATGTAGTTAGTTCGTGAAATTGTGTCGTGTAACATTCAAGTTTATGGGGTTCTGACATTTTTGTTAACTTCGTTCGCTTAACTGAAGCGTGATGTTTAAAATCACTCCTGGCAGAAAGAAATACCATGCTCGTTCAGTTCATGTTAGGTACTATTGCATGTGGTGATCACGAACATATAAACAGTAGTGTGACATCTTGTAGAGAGCTTGACATGACATCTGTAACATCAGCACTCATTTGTGTAAGGCACGCAGCTAAGCTCTCTAGAAAATGTCAAATTTTGTTTTATTTTCAATAGCAGCATTCATAGCAAATTAGAACAAACAATACAGCTTGCTATTAATGCCGTTGAATCAAACTTCTGTAATAGTGCCCCCGTACTGTCTGTATCCTCACTTTCAATATAGATTAATTACTTGCTGGAAGTTGACTGCCAAAAATGACATGTGAGTAGCAACCAAGAAAGAGCTATTGTAAGATCAATTATTTTATATTTTTCATTGCAGAAAAGTGTCCTTTTATGAACATTTATGTTCACGGATTTGTGGGTTTGTTGCATGTTTCCCAGCAAGACATTTTGCTGTACTGGTAAGAATGTTTGTGTGTACTAGTAACATTTATCACAGTAATCAGTACAGTACAGTTTGGTCCTAGTCAGTTTAGTACGGACGTTACAAAATACCATGCTCATCAACCTAAAGCCAAAAGTTGTTTAGTTCTCTCAAAATTAGCTAACATGTCTCTTTTAGCTACCGAAAACTAAATAAACCTTTCAAAAAAACAATCAAACTTAAATATTAAATTCTTTCCTGCCACGTTTTATTTGACCTTGAATCTGGGCATGGTTTCACACAGAGAAGGATAACTCATGCTACAGAAGCGCTAATTGCAAGGTGCTCCGACGCAGAGAAGATCTGTTGTTCAAACGCTCAATATGAAAAACGCAACACTGCACTGTATCCTGTGAACTTTTTGCAGCTCTTGATGGTGATGTAATTTTTCACCAGCTGTGTTCATCGGGCTTCTTGAACACCGTGGTCTCTTTGGTGTACATCGCTTGCACGTATTGAACATCAAAAAATTCTTGAATGTGCGGTTGACGTATGTTTGTCGAATACGTTTGTTTGGGGTGGGGGAGCCCAAAGATAATTTTGTGTATGGGCCCAACCTTAATTCATTACACCACTGATCCAAGTGTCAACCATCATTTGGCCTGCTCTGGCTCATGTGTCTGCCATACGTGCCCTTGAGGGCTGGGCAACCACTGATCACCCAGCACCTTTCACATCAAACAACTGAAGGGAAGAACCAAACCAAATGTTCCCATGTTAGCCACCCGGGCCACATCCATGGAGGCCTCCAAAAATTTCCTCAGTAGGCTTTAAACACTGCAAAAAAAAAAAGTAACTCGTTTAAGAGCTAACTTCAAGCTTTATTTTGTGTTGTGGAAACAGCAATGAACTTTACGTGGAAAACGCGGTACCACACTGCACAACTACAGCAATAAGCCTTCTAGAAGCCAGCAGAAGTTCCTAAAAACATTCCACTGTCACATAAAAAATATGCCACCTGGAAATCTTTCTGTAATTTATGGTATGCATGAAATTTTATAAAACATTATTTTAGCAGAAGTGTGAAATTCGAGAAGAGTTTGTTGGAAACCCTTGCTGATCGAAGGCAAAATTTCGATCTGATCTGTGTTTTCAAGCTCCTGAGCTGATTCGTTGACATCGATTGGCGGAAGCTCCTGACTCTTCTGGTGGATAGGTTTGCTGGACCTCGTATTTTGTTTCTTCGGCGATGTCAGGTGGATGTTCGGAGGTTTGGCTTTGGTGTCAGGGTGGTAAGAGCGTGGAATGCTCAACCCATGATGTCAGATGCGCGTCCTCCCTCAGTGTCTTTAAACGTGGCCTGTCCCTATGCAATGCCACGGGATAGTTTGTGGTTTCCACGGTTTTTTCTTTCCTTTTGGATTCTCGCCGTGCTTGGATTCTCATTTATACTTTATACTTAGTTTTCTGGATTCAAAATTTCAATGATTCTGTTAAAGTCGGTCCTAGTTTAAAATGCAGGACAAGCAAGGAAAGGCCGATGCAATGTTTGCATTAGTAGCACAGCTACAACTGGAAAGCCGAACCTGACCTACCGCAACAAAGACAAATGTGCTCTAAATATAGCAAAAATGTTTGCAATATGATATTTATCTGCACTCTTGCAGCAATGATGAAGATACTGTTCGTGAGTTAAAAGATTGACTCCTAGTCTTCATAAAGCGTGTCAAGTACTTTTATCTCTCCTATTGAATTTAAAGAATGTAAGTAAGTATGTAAAAGTAGCAAATAACAAATATATTTGTAAATACTGAGTTGTTCATTAATTTTACCTTGGCCATTTACGGACCGAAAAAGACCTTGGCCATGGTAGGCTTAGTTCTACGTAATGACAATTGTTAAAACTAACATACCTTTAATGCAAATGACTTACCATTGTTAAGTAGTGATTGGTTAACTTAAATTCACGCAAACAGCTGTCAAAATAAAAACACCTGCCCCCCCCCCCCCTCCCTCTCTCTCTCTCTCTCTCTCTGCATCGGCTCCAGCTAGTTATAAATAGCATACGAAGAGCTGTAATTTTTACAGTTCTGTGTGGCACTACTGTCATGGTCGTACAGGTGCCTTAGATCTAGAGAAGTAAGATTACAAACACGCACACATGCACCTATTTTAAATAATGTAGGTATGTGGTTTTTTTTTTGTATAGTGTGGTAGCACTTTTTTCTTATAAGTATCATATGTTTCAGTTTTATTAAATCAAAGCTTATGTTTGTTTTATTTTTAAGGAAAGGGTGCTGTTAAAAAATATGCTATCTACACGTCACTGGAATCAATTATTGGCAGCAGATGTATGGGCATTTCTTGCTCGGTAAGAATTGCTGGTTGTACTGTAGTCCTCTGAAATAATTTTTGTAGGTTTTTTATTTGTTTGCGAGATAATTATTTCGTCGCAAGTACCGTAAATCGTGGATTAAACGCCCATGGGCTTATGCAGTTAATTTGGCAAAAATACGGGGGTGGGCTTTAAATCAAGCATTATCAATTTTCTAACCTTTCTGGACATCTATTACAGAAAATTCGAAGCTTTTGAACGATCTCTGAAAGACCAATTTTTACATCCTTTCAATTGCTGTGAAAAAGGTGAGAGATACCTTGTGCAGGTGCTAGGAGTTAAAGGAAGAGTCCACTTTTACTACAGGGAGGGAGAAGGGGCCAGTGAACATAGCAAGCAGTACTATCTTTATTCACATCATATAACTTTTAGGTAATTTTTCGTAGAAAAACAACAATTTGAGGGGTGGGCTTTAACTCCACTATTTCATGATTTCGACTTTACAGCATTTTAGGGGGTGGGCGTTAGCTTCAACTGGGCTTTTAATACACGATTTACTGTAATAGGAACAATAAATGGAAATTATTGCTGTAAGCCTACAAAAATAATAAATGGATAAACGTAAGTTAGGCATAAAACATTTCTGCAGAAGCTCGGATTTCTGCATTTTTCTGTATGAGCTCAACTTATAGTTTTACATCAATTGTGCATAGATGATTCGGTACCGCTACCATCTGTGGGACTAATGGTCATTCACCTAAAGCCCCATTCAGACCACGTGATTGGTGCCAGTATGATTTAGTGTGTATAGCTGGGCTTCATTAAGATAAGTCACCAATACATCTTTAAATGTGAAAGTGGGGTAAAGATGATGGTTACGAAACCAAGTAGAATTGTTTTCGTTGACAAAGCAACTACAGCCTTGCAGGTAATAAAACTAATCTATGAGGTTTATCAAATAGTGCTTCACTTCTTTTGCCTCTTACTGTCAATAACTTCCTGGGTCCCTAGGTTAGGCACACAGCGATATTTTAATTCCATTATTTCGACGTAAATAACACAACCACCACCATCCCCACCCCAGGGCCGTGTGTTTGATTTCCAGGTCTGGTTAGTTGTTATTTGACAAATGATCAGAACATACACAAGTGCAGTGTACAATAAATATGCTCCAAAATTGAGGCTTACATTTTTACTTTGATCAGAAAGTTTGCTCTCTTTTCATTGCTGGACTTAGTATTTTTGTGTAAGTGTACATTGTGATGTGGAAGGGGTTAACCCTACCACTGCTACGATGTACTCTGGAAAGGTTGTTTTTTAATGCCCCGTGTGTATGCAATTCAGCAACTTGATTTGATTTCGCATCCACAGCCCTAAACCACTCGCCTGTGCTTGACTCGCTTTAGGGTTCTCAGAAAACCCTCATGAAATTCTCTTTTCATCCTTGGACTTAGTACTTCATGTTTTTGTGTTGGTGTATGTCCCTGGCACTGAAAGGGTAAAGGCACATTTTTATTGCCACAAAATATCCATTACCTCTTATTTAAATAGCAGTCGCCCCCCCCCTCCCCCATGGATCTCCATTATCCCTAGCTTGAAAGTTAGGTTCCCTGCTGGTCTCGTAACTCACTGCGCATGACAGGAACTGGGGTCGGCTATATAAGCGGAACGCAGTGATCCCCAGCATCTTCCTTCCTAGGGCAGCCGCTGAGGTGGTTGCTTCGGAGCTCTCTACTCATCACGCCAAGAAGAGGATCGACTGCCACTATCCGCACGATTCCACCGTCCGTGAGATCCACTGTCTGGAGCGAATTCACTGGCCGCGTTCACCATTCCTTCCCCCTAATACTATGCCTTCATGGCTAGTACATTGGAAGGGAAGGGGGTGGGGTGATCACCGACCAGGCTGCTATCTGCTCCACGACTCAACAGCTACGTATCCGATCCGACTCTTCATTCGCTGTTGGTTCCTGTTGTCGACGGTTCGTGTTCCAATGTGAGAACCGTACCTACTATCCGCCTGGACTGGGCTCGGTTCCTGTTGCTGCCGTTTCGATTCCGCCACTGCTTGGCGGCCACGACCAGTGGGCCTCAATCCTCCCCCCCCCCCCCCACACGACCAGTGGGTCGGAACCGGGCCCCAGATTCCGACCTGGGTCCCTTGGTAACCCTCTTTCGCCATGATTCCTCATGTGTTACCAACCGTCTGCTACTGGCCCTACGGTTGCTCCGCTTACTCGAATCATCGTCTCGATTCCGTTCCTGTTTAGATATCAGTACCCCTGAACTGGGCCCCTGCAAGATCCGGACCCTTTGCAGGCTACGTGCAATCCGCTGCCTTCCTACCTCACTACACGACTGTTGCCTGCTGATATTCCAGCCTTGGTGGGACCTGTGTTCTGTTCGATTCCGCTTCATATCACAAACAAGGCTCAACCTGGGCCCATACGCCCAGCCTGGGCCCTTTGTGGTTCACGATCCGCCTGCTATCTGCCTTCTTGACACATGTATGTCGATTCCTGATGTAGATCGTCATCCCGACCTCTTCACAAGCCTTTCAGTTCCAAAGTTAGATGGACAATCGCAGATTTCTCTCCACCCTCTGCACATGTGTCTGCACAGCCTCCATCATATGAAAACCCGGGCGCATCTTATCTTTCTTCTCTAACCGCTTCCTGTCATTGTTATACTGTTCAAGGACGACTCGATTCCTGATTACTTCGTTCCCAATTACCATGCCTCATCCCAAGGAGACACCTCTGGAACCATTGGTTCCCTCCACTCCTACCTCGTCTGCAAAACACGATCCGCGGTCTCCCTGCTGCGATCTTCTGTCATCCTGCCTCACCACACACCTGTACCCAGTACAGCCTCTGTAGGACTAGTGTTCGGTCCGACTCCGCTGCATACTGCAAACAGCAAGACTCGGACTGGACCCATACACCCAGCCTGGGCCCTTTCACGGACCGCGTTCTGCCGGCCGTTTACTCTCTTGACGTAAGTACGTTGGTCCTGCAGAAGATCGTCATCTCGTCCTCTTAGCACATTTTCCAGTGCCGCCCCTTCTTGTTTACTAGGACTGGGACCGGGCCTCAACACTCGGCCCGGACCCTGTCTTCAGTTCGCAACCTACTGCCTTTGTGACTCTACTGTTTCCATCAAATATTGCCCTCCCTGTACCTACAGACTCGCGCGCTTGATGCCCCAGCACGGAGCCGAGTCTCTACATCCAGGACCGGGAGCCTTAGCGATCCTCGATCTCCTTACCTGCGCAAGCACTACGGTTCCTCTCTGCCTGTTCCTCATTCAGCTGGGATCGATGTCTCCTCTATTCTAGCATTGCTTGGGGCACCTTCTGCTCAGCAATTTGAGCTCCGGTCCGTTCTCTTCCTTTGTGAGTAAACAAGATTTCAGGTTCGAGCCCTGGCTGACCCGGACCCGGCACCATTTTTCTACAATTCCGTTCTCATTTTTATCCCTCGTGTTTGGGATCATTCGGTCCTCCTTGAATTCCACCTGCAATCGCTTCGCCATTCTTCAGTCCTCACATACGATTCGGTCCTGGGCTCAAAGCTGGACCCGATTCCCCTTTTTTCTTCATCCCGCGTTTGGTTCCTCGCCTTTCCAGCCGGTGATTTCTTGGTTACTCAGGACTGCTCCTACGCTTTTCCACACCCTGATGTTGCCTTTCCAACCATGGACTGCTCCTTGTTCAGTTCATCTTCGATTCCCTACCCTGTAGGCCTACACCATTACGAGTCTCCAGGCACGCTTCGATCCTCTTGCTTCGCCACCATACGATTCCGGCCTCTACTACTGTTCTACAACCTTGCAATTACAGATGTACACTCGGGCGATTGATC
>JAHWFP010000768.1:0-17572 GCA_023313725.1 Lithobius niger | reverse complement strand
ACTTCCGGTTCGCCATCTTTAGTCGGTGGATTCTACGGAAAAAAAAACCAGTCGATGAGCACGATGCTTCAGCAGTGACGTAACGCTGAGATGTCAGAAAATTCACCGAGTGTTTGTGAACTATTCTAATGTGCTCATTAAATCAACACACCACTCTGTTCGAAACTAGAACACATTAACCCGTGTTACACCCGTCCTCCTAAAGTTTTGCGCAATTACTCTGGAAGTACTTAGTTTCATGCTTTGTTGTGTGTTCCTTTTCCTAACTTAGTGGAGTTGCGGCTAACCGCCACTCCCAGCCCACTAAGTATAGCGAACGGAGCGCGTATGCTTTGATGTATATATGGGCGCGTGTTAAACGCTGCCTCACAGCTTCATCGGTTGGCTCCGGCCTTTGGTCTGAGAGGTCCATTGCTCTTTTGCCCACTTGGGAATTCTGATATTTAAGTCCAAAAGGAAACGGAACCTTTTAGTGTTAAAAAACGTAGAAGTTAACAAAAATTGGAAGCGCATGATAAAAAAAATTAAGGCTTGAATAGGATGTTACTCGCAATATTTACTTTTCTTTTCATAGAAGAAAAGTTATTTGCGTGGTGATTTTCACGGAAGAATCGCCAATGATCTACATGCAGATAGTAATTTCATTTGGAAGCAACAGTTGATCAATCTGCAAAATTGTCGCACATGATAAACCGAACTAACCAGAAAATTACAACACTTTAGGGGTACTGATACAGGCGACATAGTCTGTTTGATTGCGATCATAAACCACTCTGTTCTTGTGCCCTATTCTTATGCTGCCAGGTTCGCTTTGATGCCGTCCGACGCAATGACTGCTGGTGCAGACTGTTTGTGCGTTCTGACGTTCTCGGTGTGTATGCATCGTTCGTGAAGCTTGCAGTTAAAATTTTCTTTCTTCAACGTTGTACGCCTGGATTGAAATCTGACGAAACATCCTTGACATTCAGTTATGTTTAATTAAAAATATATACTATAAGGACAATAAGAATGAAGCTTCTCTCACCCATAGAGATCTATACACAGACTGTTTATAGAGAATACTGTGTGGATGAGAGCACAGGCACCTTGCTGGTGGCAAATTAACAAGCTCAAAACGGACTGACTTCAGCAAGCTAAAAAGCAGAAACTATTGTTGTATGGGGCATCGTTCAACTGAATGTTAGACACCCACATTTAGGCCTATTAATAACAATCTGCTGAATTGAGCGCCATACAAACAGTACAGTTTCTGCTTTTTCGCTTGCTGAAGCCAATCCACTTTTGAGCTTCGTAATTTGCCACCAGCAAGGTGCCTATGTTTTCATCCACAGGGTATTCTCTACTGATGAGCCTAAACAAGGGCGAAACTGGCAGTCTGTGTAGAGATCTCTATCGGTGAGAGCAGCTTTATTTTTAACTTCCAATTGTTCTTATATTTTTTTTAATTAAACATAACTTCAGAAAACAAACAGCGAAAAGTCCTAGGATCAATCTCCACCATCGAGCCAACTTGAGTTAACCAGTCAATCCCGAAATAATGGCTGGGATCAGTAATTTCAATAGTTTAGACTCAAAGGACAAATCCATTTAGTTCCTTAACGGCCGCTCTAGCCTACAAACGCAATCACGAGTCCTTAATAATCACGTGTGTAATAAACGCCGCATTTAATACACGTCTTATTAAGGTAATCCGCCACGCGATTTTGGCAGGGGAATGTAGTACGTATACTCGGCGGCGCTAAAGCGAGCCGCAGCCAAACGTATATATCCATCGCTCGCCTTATGCATTAATGCAAAGGAAGGGAGGGAAAACGAAAACGGGCATAGCAGTGATATTGCGGTCGGACCGCCCGTCGAATTGCACCAGATGTTTGCCTTCCCCTTTATTTCTGCAGGTGTGGTTTCAGGGAAATGGAAAAGTCGTTGGAACCGGAGGACAGGCGGATGCCACTCGGAAGTGACGCATAAAACCTTTGGCTTATGAGTTTCCAAGGGCCTTTCACGACGAAGATGCCACCATTACTGCGATGATTAAACCAATCCTGGGCGTCAACATTCCCAGCATCGTTAAACGGACCAAAGGGTTATGGAGAGAAAGTCTCCGAGGACGAAAATGGCGTCGATAGACACGAAGATGGTAGTGAGTTGTTGGTATACGAGTAGATTCGATCGTGCAAGTCGCAAACGAGTCGATGCAGGAGGGGGACGACGAGTATGCTGAGGGAATTGAGGGAGGCTAAGTGTCCCACCCAAGACAGAAAGTTGAAAGTTGAATTTGGCAAAAGTCGACAAATAACATATTTACTGCAACTGGACTAAATTATACAAATTGGTTGCTGCTGACTTTGTTCCGGATACGCTCAGAGCGATGCGCGTGGTATGGGCACGTGGTATCCTATCCTATCCGTGGTATTACTATTTTGCTTTAGTAGTGTTTGGTGTTCATACCCATACCGATTATTATTACCTGTATTGATTTTTATATTCCCTCTCCATTGATTATCATCGAGCACTTTAAACCATGCGCAATGGCTGTTTGCCGTGACGTCACCATGAGTTAGCCAATGACGAACGAGAACAACGGCTGTTTGGCTGTTTGGCTGTTTGGACTAGCCCAGTCACGTGATATGCACGTCACAGCAAACAGCCAGGGCGTGTGGTATAGGCCTGGTAGAGTTTTGGCCTTTATCACATCGTGTCACCAAATGGTGAGGCCCATCAGACATGTTTCTTATGACATGAGCGATTTCGGCTCAGTGGCTTACCTCCTCAAGGATCCCTTCATTCGTGGCAATGATATTTTGATTTACCACCTTTTGAACGCTCACTTTGATCGTACCATCAATCGTTTTTGTTACAGTTCTGGTGTTAATCGTGGTCAATCATTAGCCTATAATGGCTCAATCCTCACAAAAACGTTTTCACGGAAGGAGTTATTTACCCCTGGAATTTTCTTCCAGACTCTGTTATGACAGCACCTTCTCTACCAGTCTTCTAGTCTTGTTTTAAACTCTTTAATTTTGGGTTCTGGGTTGGTGGGAGTCTTTTCTGATGTTCACATCATTGCTCCATGCTATTTATGTCATGTTTTTCTTTTATCGAGTCATCTTTACGCCAGAGGACGAATGCACGTATCGACTATCGATAAAGGCGGCATTATCATTGATTTGGTTAAGGGCTGATTCACCAACCGAACCAGTGACGTCACGTGGATGGAAGATCCGTCCGTAAAGATAGCGTACTGTACTAAGTTATTTCTAGAATGTGATTTCGAAGGCGATCCGATAACGCCCTTGTCCTAACCATAACTTAAATGTATATTTTTTAATTGATTTGTGTATCACGCTGATTATTTTAACTGCTAATTGTGAGTAGCAGACGCCAATGCCGATGTCAAAGAAAAGAAAAAGACAATACGAGTAATCCGTATGTAAATAAATAAACACCTGTTTTAGCCGTCGGGTGCGGTAACAAATGCCACTTAAAGGGACATAAATCCCTGTTAGCTTTCCTGATTGACTCTGTTTTGCTACATTAGTTCAAACGCATGTAAATGTTGCTAACACGTTCATTTTCTTGTTTTTTCCTTGCGTGTGAGGCGATTTGGCGACATTAACTCTAACCTGTGTAAATGTTGCCAACTGCAATCTCATCGGGTCGCACGATATACCGGAAGGATTTATGCCTTTTTAAACGAACAAAATTCTAAAAATTATGAGACGACAAAACCTGTTACTTATTCGCTAAGGTAAAAACTATCGTAACTGAATGCGTCGGGCAGATGACCCCCCCCCCGCTGCCCCTCCTACCGAATGAAGATGCCATGATAAAAAGGCAGCATTGAGTTAAACATAAAGCACTTGAGTCCGACACTCACGAAACTCGCAAATATATTTATTAACACAGAAACCTGAATGTTCCGATACTCACTCAACTCACAGTGTACTTTTATTAACGCAGAAATCTGAATGTTCGACTCTCTTGGGAGTCACTGAGGAAGATGGACATAAAAGAGCCGACAAATTGTTCTTGATCTGCGTAGTTGATGTGCTCGTGTGTTGATGTGCTCGTGATGTGCTCGTGTGATGTTCTTTCGTCAATTACTCCCAAGAGAGTCGAAAATTTTAGATTTCTGCGTTAATAAAAGTACATTGGGAGTTGAGTGAGTATCGGACTCAAGTGCTTTATAACGTTTTCTTCGCATCTGCCTTTTATCATCCTGACACCTTCATTATGAAGGGCCTGCGTCATCATCCGACGCTTTCAGCTGCCGTTTTTACCTTATCGAATGGGAAACAGGTTTTGATTTTTTTTCGGTCGAAACTGATAGCCGGTATTTCATCCCTAAATTGCTAAGATAAGCAAATGGCTTTTATCAATTTGGACCAAAAATATGTGATGTCTCCCCAAAACAAAACTGTTTAGGATTCCCGCCAAGTTTTTTGGCTGTTTGAAGTGGTGATATCAAACGCCAAGCTCTTTCGCTAAGTTAATCCCACCGACTAAGACTTCAAACATTAAATGAAATGCTTCCTCAAAATTGCGCAGTGATCAATATTCAGATTTTTCATTAATCCTCGAACTCAGTGGGATTAACTTGTCGAAAAATATTGGCATTTGATATCACAACATTAAATGGCCGAAACGCTTAACAGAAACCCTTAACAAGTTTTGTTTTTGAGAGATAATAAATATACCTGCGAGTTGAGTGAGTGTCGCAGTTATAAACTTTATGTTTTATAACTAAGATACCAGGTTCAATAACCAATAGTCTGTGTGTTCTACATTTAGTTCCGTCTTACATGAGGTAAAAACAAGGAACGGTAAATGAACCAGTGCCCATTGCAATATCAATTGATATCAGTGACCAGACATCAAGACTTCCATCGTATATGAAAACCCTACCCAATATTCTCAGACACGTGATACAACAAAACCAGTCTCACGTCGAACGTTCATCAAATCAAAGGCCAACATCTTCCATCCTCTCCAATCCCAAAGGACAATTGAATTTCCGATGAAATTAGAGGATATAGATGAAAATTGTAGAGGGGAAGGGATGGGGAGAACGGACGAGGAATCACTCTGCGAGACAGATTACTTACTCCAATGTAAGTCATAGGCAGAGAGTTGGGCCAAATTGATAGAGACAGCTGTCACATCCTACAATAATATTCTCGTCCATAAACCGATAACCAACTCAGATTGAATCGAAGCCGAATACTGAAAATGAGAAAGCTACTTTCTCTTGTCCGCGCTCAAACTCTCCCCCTCTTCCTCCACTTCCCCCCCCCCCCCCCCGCCTTTGCCTGTCCTTCACTCAGGCCGAGGCAATCGCTGTAGCAAAAATGTCCTATATCAAATCGCAAAATCATTGTTTTGTAATGGAATCACGTTTGATCTGACGTGACGTGCTCGCTGTCCGTAATAATTGAAAATAGTGAGTGGGACAGTTCTCCCAGTCTGTCAGGAAAGTTTTTATTTGGGGGGGGGGGGGGCTCGTGTTATTTTTTGTGGTCAGTTCCATCCTACAACTGCAGCCCAACTCTTCCGTAGAGTCAGCAGCGATACAACACTACACAAAATATGAAAAGAAGAAATCACAAGGTAAAGGGTAAACGAAGCAAGCAGTCTGCATTAAAGACTGGCCTTGTGAGGATACACAATATGCTAGTCTGAGAAATACAGAAAAGACAACTACTAGTAAACGGAAAGTCCTGGGTTCGAGTCCCAGTCGGGGCAGTTGTCTTTTCTTTCTTTCTCAGACTAGTGTATTGTGTATCCTCACAAGGCCAGTCTTTAATGCAGACTACTTGCTTCGTTTACACAAAATATGTTTTCTTCTGGTGCACGTGTATAGCTGAAAACATTTGGTAGCAAGCTATCACTTGCTAGTTCGGTTGTTTTTCTGCATGTAAAACAAGTTGGTGCTGTGAAAGCAGGGTAGAGTTCTACCGGAAAACCTGGAAAGCCTGGAAACTTCAGGGAATGTATCAAGATTGGAAAATTCAGGGAATTTATCAAGTTTGGAAAATTCAGGGAATTTATCAAGTTTGGAAAATTCAGGGAATTTATCATGTTAAAAAATTCAGGGAAAATTCAGGGAATTTGATAAACATATACTGAAAGTCAGGGAACATGAAGATATTTCGGAAAGTCTCTTTCACCTATAAATAAAGAATAGGTAATTCGGTTTTAATTATTGACTTCTAAAACTTTCACCCTATTTCAGTTAACACTTCATGTCCTTTTTGTTTCATTTCTGAAGCGAAAACTCCTTAGACCTAAATAATGTGGGACGTTGCGGGTTAAGTGCGTTTCCAGTTTTGTTCAGATTATGGCCTTTCCGTACTTTTTACCAATACCAATTAGGGCAGTGCTATTTTTGACTTAGCAAAGCAATGTGATATAATTATTGCGATTTGAAATGTGAAAAAAAAATGTTGGTCCTGCACTGCACCCTTCCTTCGACCAAAAAGAAAAAAAATCAGAGCAAATTGTCAGTATTGGTCTGGAAAACCTGGAAAAAATCAGAGAATTTCATCGCGAACTTTTGAACGCCATCCTGGAAAAGAATCACTCTCAGCATCGTGGAATTTATGGAAGAATTGAGCGAATGTTGTTTGGACGTTTTGACCAGTATTGCTAGCTTTTGTCACTGAGGTGAGTGTGCAACTTAGGAAAACGTCTGGCATAGAGAATGCTTTAGTGCTTCTCTTTATAATAATATTGGAGGTTAGCTAAAAGGAAGGCTAAAAAGAAAACCACTTCTCCCCTCCTCACGCCCGCATTGAAAATGCACTCTCCCACTCTACCTGCATGGAACCAGGAGGCAGGCATGAGTGGTCGATCAACTCAATAAAGGTTCAATCTGACAAGTCGTCGGGCCGGACAATCATTTCTCCCCTCCTCGCGCCCGCATTGCAAATGCGCTCACCTATTCTACCTGCATGCAAACAGGAGGCAGGCATGAGTGGTCGATCAATCTGACAAGTCGTCGGGAAGAGTGCCGGAAAAATGTCCCGGGAAATGTGTCCCGGGAAATGTCCTCTAGTTTAAGTTGAATTGGTGCAGGAGTTTTGTATGAAACACGCTCAAATGAACACGCAGACACATAGGATGAACTGGATAGTAAAGTGTATCGAAAAATGCCTGCAGCTAAGAGCGTTAGATAATGCCAAAATGCCAAAATGAAAATGGAGATAATTTTCGATAACGAATCCATGAAACTGAAGGAGAAACCACAAATAGAACACGCAGTAGCTAGTTTAATTGGAAACTGAAGATTCAATTGAGAACCACACTGACAGCTTTTGGCTTTTAAATGAATATTACCAAATAATCACATTGTAGCATGGTGATTTTTGATTTGGGAAACAGGCTAACCTTGCTAGTATTAACGACAGTGCCGTAAATCGTCTACTAACAGCCCTGGCAATCCACACCCCTCCCCCCCCCCCTCCTCCCCCAAAAAAAATGCTTCAAGATCAGAAATCGTGAAATTACCTAGTTGGGGCTGTAACAAGCTTATTTCACGACTTCTAACCTTAAAGCATTTTAGATCGTAATTTTTCTGCTAGAAATTGACTAAAAACTTCATACATTTAGGGATATCAATGTTGCATCTCTTTAAATCGTGGTTTTTCTGCACCAAAATTAACTAAAAGCTTCATACAAAAGCAAACTAATAAACTAGTAAAGGAATAAACTTAAATTTCTGAACAATGAGAATAAAGGCATTGCATTAGTGCTAGACTAAACCCAGATCACGTAGGTTACGTGAATGATCGCATAAACGCCGAATTTTTCGTGATGGAATTAGGCCTAAACACCCTTCCTGGACAGAAGTAAGATTCGAATTATACCTTTGTTATGGCCCACCACGTTTTCATATTGAATTAATTTAAACAGCCTACGGGCATTTAATAGTCGGGCGTTTAATCCGTCCGGGAGGAGTCGGGCTCTGGAAATGCGATTCTTGCGTGCATGTTGATTGTGGTGTATAAACGATCACAGGAACTTTCTAGCAAAACTTTTCCTCTTCATCCTCACGCAATCCCAACAGTTGAAAAATATTTTTAATCCGCGTGTATTTTTTTCCCTTTTTTATTGGTGCTTCGTTACAATGAGAAGTTTCCTCTGGATTCTCTGGTTTCCTCCTCCAATTTATTTCCATCACAATGATTTGATTAAAATTCTAACTGCGTGAAATCATCTACAACATGCCACGCTGACGCCAACACGAAAAGAGAATAAAACATTACCAGATTGCCTGAATCGTTTATAACACTGGAAGCTTTAATCTCTCCTGCTTTAATTATAATTATTCTAGACTAACGCAACCCTCTTTAATTAATTACTAAATTATTATTAACACACGCAACGATGGCTTGCCCGTTTTAGCATAAATAATCATCCGTGTAACAATAATAATTTTGATAAAGGTTAGTGAATTCAGATTATAGAGGACGACATCCAATATTTTCTTGATGAGGGAATTAAAATTGGATACGCTGGTGAAGCGAGCCAAGTGACAACGTTGTTTTGGCAAAGTTCTTTTTGCTGCTCTTACAAAGTGACCAAATCAGCATTAAAATAAAAGAAGGTTGCAGACCACTTTGTTTGTTCCTTGCCTTTATTAATGTTGAAGACAATGTATTTTCATTTTAAAAGAGTCTAGCACAGCTTTACAAAGTTTAGTTATTACAGACTTATTGGGTTGGAATGTTAGAGAAATTAAAGCATAACTAAGTGATTATGACATGTATAAAGTCCATTAACCTAAGAATAAAGTCCAATATATAGGAATGAGATTCCCAAGCTCACGTTTAATTACTTTCAGTATTTACTTATTTTTATAATCATTTTTGTATTATTATGTCATTTGGATGTGTGTACGTTAAGAGAAAAATGCGTATATCCAACATGTACATGCAGGAGATTCGAATTTCCAAATTTTGTAATGCGTCTCTTATTTACTTAAATTTATCATTTATGCCGTCCTCAGCAGCGGCTTCTGTGATATAATGTAATTTTTTGTGTTTTGCTGTAATCTTTGCGGCACACACAAGTTCAACAACTCTGTGTCGTATTATTATTATTATTCTTATTATTATTACTGGAAAATACACTGAAGGAAAAAATTCTGCAATGAGGTAACAAGAAAAAATCGAGCTAACAGCAATAAATTAGTCTTAAAAAGCTCAAAGTTCCAATTTTAAATGTTGAATACCATCTAAATTTTCAAAACAAACCCCAATTCTTTTTTCGAAAACACTAGAAAAGAAAAACAAACAAAGCCCAGTTAAAAATGCATTTGTAGGACATAACAGATAAAAGCTTTAAAATTCGGAATGGATTGATTAGAATGGTGTTTACTGAAGCCTGAGCAAGGAATGCCATCAGCCCCACGAAAACACCCATGAGGCACTAAACTTTAACGTGGGAAGGCCTGAATGAAAAAAAAAAATTAATTGAAAAGGGAGAAATTTCGGGAGACAGTGTGTCCTCCAAAATTCACATCAGGGAAAATGTGCAATGAAAATATTGGTAGACCTGCCATTGTAGTATGAGGCGTTAGGCCTTGTCATGCATTAAGGTAAATGGGGGAATCACATTATTACAACGTAGTGATCCCCCATTTATCTTCATTTTTTCAACATTTCGACTACCCTTTGGCTACCGGGTATTTTTTATTTTTTTTGGAAGATGCAGTTTTCTATTTTTTAAGGAAATCATAAACACTTCCAGTTTCAGTCTGATCAGCCTGTGTTTTTCATGATACCAATGATCTGGATCGTAGATCTGGATGTTATTGATTACGTATTTATTTGTGGAAATTTCCAATGTCCATTTAGAACCTTTTTTAATACCCAAATGCCCAGCCACGGTGTTGTGTGGGTGTTAAAAAATAACACCTTGCATAATACATTTTTATCCAAAACAACCAGATATCCCTTCAGACAATTTTTTGAGGGATTGTGTGCATTATTTTCTTATCACGTCGAAAATTTACAATTCACCCAGTTTACAGCACGAATCCATTCCTTATTGCAACAGTGTTTGCCTTACTAACACTGTTTCTGAGGTACTCAGAATACCGATTTTTTTTTAATTGCCATCCAACAAATCAGAAGTCCCGTTCCTATCCGTAACAACTTCTTCAATTTATGCTCTTATTTTTATTCTTGGTGATTCATTGTAAAGTGCTGCCTGGGGTGCGAGGAGGGAAATTAGATTGAATTGGATATCAAAAACAAATGACGCAACCATTTCACCATTATTGTTCACAGAACGAATTTTCATTTTGTTGAGAGGCAGCATGTTTTGAAAAATTACTGATGAGACAGCATGAGGTTGTAAATCTTGCGACTTGTGTGCTTTTGCAGTTGTAAAATTTAGGGGATGAGAGACGCACAAAATTTGTTGGTGCTGCATTACTTATTAGAACGTAGTAGTGCTGATGACAATTTTTGAAGGCTTTTGACTACGCAGAAGACCTGCGGGACTTACAGGCACTATAAAAGCTAAGACGACTCAAGAGGATTTCAAGAACAAAGTCTTTTCCCCAAAGAACTCAACGAAAATTAATTTCACGCTTTGCTGTGTTCATTACCGATGCAGTTTGTCGGAGCTGACTCAAAAGACGTCGCTAGGGGCTTACACACTTTTTCTCCCTTGGGTAATCATTGTAGGGGATGGTCGATCTTGCTGAAGGTAATTTTTTTGGTCGTTTTTCGCAAGGAGTAAAAATGTAAGCTTATTTTTCACCTGTATCCATCTGTCCACTGTGGTACACTGAACTCAACCCAAACTTTTAAAAGATTGGTTGACGGCTATTTTTCATTGATGCTGTGTGCTGCACGTATAAACTACACAGTAGCCCCTAAACACTCCAATGCAGTTGAGAATGTAACTAAAAGGTTTGCTCAAACTTGAGCGATGTATCTTAGACATTAGGGCAACTAAGAAAGTCCATAGGTCTAGAAAGCCTTCCTATCCATTTTACAGTTGTTGTTAGTTTGATAGTGATTTCACACGGAATTACGTTTCTGTGCTGAGCCATACCATACCCAGAGCTTTTCACATGGATAATGTTTGCATGCCATGCCACTCCATTCCCTGTGGAAGTGAGCCATGATGGCCATTAGACAACAAGTAACCACCGTGGAGTGGCATGGCTCGGCATATGTTACTTATTTCATCTAAAATCCGAGCACGCACCGTGCCATGCTGGTGGGATTGCCAATGATGCTTTAGTGTAGGTCAAAATTTTTCCACCAGTTGTGCCCAAACAAATGAGACCAAGTGTGCAACAGCTTGAAAATTAAACTGTGTGAAATCAAATGGTGTTGGCCCTCTAGAGCACGCTAAAAGGGGTCAGCCATGTCTGACCGCAGCCAGCCACAACCCAAGAGTAATTAAACCGTGTGAAATCACTATAATCCTTCCTGTCCACCCGGCATGCCAAACAGTGGACGCAAGTGATCACGCAAAACAGTATTTTATAAGCTAATGGCCTAACAACATTACCGACCTTATTGGGGAACATTGGCACTGCCTGCAGTGGTGGTATTATCATACGTAAAATCCGAAGAGCTAAAGTGTGCGCGGCCTATCTTGAGTTAGCCGCAGAACGAACACATAATAGATTGTACGTTTTTGGCAGCAGAGTGCCTTGTTGATATCCAAGATGGTTACAAAACAATGGCGGCCGTCGATTAAAGCCGCCCCTTCCAGGAAAACGTAGTCGCTCGTAAAATACTTCCAGGACTCAAGATACGCCGCGCACACAATTGGAAATTTTAACCAGAGTGTTTTGTCCCGTATAAACACATGAGTGCTATTTAGTCAAACATTAATTTCACGAGTGTTGAAGCACGAGGGAAATTATCTGCAGGACTGAGACAAAACACGAGTGTTGACAAAAATTTGATAATTTCCAATAACTCGCGGATTTTTAGTTTGAGAATTTGTCGTCATTTTTCATTATTCTGCACTCTAAATTATGCAGAATTAATAATTAATAATAATAATATGCTTTATTCGAGTCAAGATGTTGTGTACAGGCACTAAATTCACACGAATTTGTACGTGCAAAGCAATGTTAATTAACTTAGACAATATAATATAATATATAAATTACAATTTATAATTATAATTTATTAATTATTATTCATTAAGAATAATCTATTATTATTATTATTATCATGCTCCTTCAGCGGCTGTGGGAACTATTCTGGCCAATTCTGGACAGTCTTTCGGCCCCTACGAGGATCGAAGGTTTCCCGGATCGAATCTCCGGGTTAGCACCTCCCTTTACCAGATATTTTTTCTTCTCTAAAAGTCTGGTAATCTTCAAAATTGAGCCGGGCAGCCATACAAGCATTAAGTTGCTTCGGCTGACTTAAGGCTCAAAGAAATTAATTTTGTTAAAATAAAATTATTATTAAGACGATTTGTTGACTCATTTTTTTTTTTTTATAACAAACGGAACTTCGAATTTGTTGCTTAGGTTACGTGATTGGCTGTTAGGCCTAACGATGTAGAGAAGATGTTGGAAGCAGTAATGGGTTTTATGTGATGACTGGTGTTGCTATGCATCAGAATCGAACGACACCCAGCACATTTCGCAAAGTAGACCTTCAGGATTGTTTACGGAAGGAGAATACATACTTTTTGTTTCAACTTAATACAACAAACGTTTCGCAACATGTTGAAATTGTTAAGTTTGAAGCGAGGTATGCTAAGAAGCAATGTCAACTTCAAATAGCACTGGCCATGTTTTACGGTACAGTCCGTCGAATAATGAAAGTCACAGGACATTACCTTACTAGTTTGTGTGAAATTTAGCCAATGACCGTCAACTGACACTGATGACACCCCAGTAGCTTCAGAAATTGGACACGATCAAGAGAACAAATTTTTGGCCAGGAAATTCTCAGCTGAAGTGGGCTTACATTAGCGGAAGTGTCCAGCTCCTAGCCAACGCATGCTAGGTGCATACAGAACTGATGAGATCTGTTAATTGGAAAGGAGGGCTTACTGGACCTATATGCATAGGACATTTTTGTTCTTGGATATCTAGGATCCGTCATTAAAGTTTTCCCAGACCTATTAGTTTCACAACTTCAGCTTAAAAAAAAAACAAGCAGCCACAGCAACTATCTAGTCGCAACCGTTCTTCTGTACAGTTTCGCCACTACCATTGGTGAGACACATACCTCTATCACGCATTGCAAAAGCTATCTCTATTATATAATCTAAAATCAGTAACCATCAGCATTGCCGGTTAAAAATGTAATAGCTTTAAAGCCTATTTTATATTTTAGGCCTAATTTTTACTTGCAGCTTTGATTTCGTAATTGAGATTAGGATTGTATAGTAAGTTTATTCATTTTTGCAACATGGTGCGTTACGTTGTATCCCTGGCAAACAGTTACAGTGATACAACGTAACGGGTAACGTAACCTATATAGATCAGCGGTAGTAGGGAAGTCACAGGAGAGACGCTGAAGCCAGCAGCTACTCGTATCAACTTGACGTTGCCGTGGGAACGTGATTTTAGGCCTAATTTTCATTTTTTAGGTCTAATTTTTTTAACTGCAGTTTTAATTTCGTAAGTAGCAGATAGGCCTACTGGAGAATTTGGTTCGACAGTAAGCCTATTCACTCATGCAACAATGCGACGAGACTATTTTAAACGAAGCTAACATACTTTTGTTTTTACAGTTGCGTGTTATCCTAAGGATTTCAATTCGATGATCAAATGTTATTACTTAATTTAGTTACGTCAAGGAAGTCTATTACCTGTAAGGAAGTAACGATGTTTTAATTTGCCATGTTATTTAATTAATTTTTGACACTGAATCAAACATTGTAAACTGTGGTCTTCTCTATCTGGTACCGTTACGAAGTTGAAAAAAGCGACGGACGGACAGACAAAGTCGTTGCAATAGTCTTCTTAGCCACTACGGCTGTACAGAAGACTAAAACCAACCACTTCCAACTCGAATAGCCAAAGCTAAACGGGTTCTGTGAATATTACGTTTATTGTTGCAATATACTTTAAAGGTATTGCAAATGTTTATAAACATGCCAGAAGGAACGTATAAGAGATTCGTTAGAGCGAGGTGTGTTGGACAGTGGTAAGTCTCTGTGCCAATGTATGATGGATTACAGCGCCCAACTGGGCGAATTTTGATACGTTACAATGAATTTTTAATAGACTTTTGGATTCAATGTATATGCACAACAAATTAAAGGGATAAGATACTCTTCTGATTTGGTCCAGTCAGCTCGTGTTCTACACTTCTTCTTCCTCACGAACTCCTGATGTTAAACAGGAGTTATTAGGATCTATCAGTATTTTTTATCATTTGCAAATTATTTTGAGAATTGTTGTTTTCTTTCCGCAAAACGAGCACCATGGTCGACTTCCCGGCAGATCGAAAGCGAAACCGAATTGCATGGATAACACCACGGAGAATCGAAAACGAAACCCTACAACGTAATTGCTTTAGAGAATAGTTTTGCGGAAAGAAAAAGAAAAATTCTCAAACCTTTCTCAAATCCTTCCCTTGCCAAATTTCCCTCGACCGAAATTAAATCGAAAGAAGTTACGTGCTATAACACCCAAATTATCGATTTTCGTAGACGCACTTGTGGTATTATAGCTGAAAATATACTTATACACTAGACTGAGCTACTAACATTATTTAGAATGCTTACGTAACCTCAATTGATTATTTTATAAATTCTTGATGGTATGTGATGCAATACTAACTAGGATTTTAGCATTACTAATGTAAATTTTTTTCTATATGAATTAATCAACTTTACATGTTAGCTTTGCGGAATGCGTAATGAATGCCGAACAAAAGCCTTGTGCAAACAAAGGTTTCGAATGCTTTCTAGCTGACACAAGTTGACCTTTATTATGGAAACTAGTATAAGGCTACAAACCGAACCCTTTAACCAAGAAAAAGCAAAACTGGAGCAAAATGAAGCCTTTAAGCCTAACGAAAATGTAATCCGATTAAATGTCTTTACAAACCCTTTGCCATTTCCACTTTCCTAATGCATCCTGATAAACCAGTTATCCTGCAGTTCTCTTCTATTTCTGCCACTGACCTTGCAGCTTTCACCAGCCCAGATAACGCTGCCCCCTGCCGCCACTAAGACCGGAAGTGATGCCAGTTGCGACACCGGAAACCTAGCGCTCGTGGCCTGTCTTTCTGACAGGGAACGTGTTGGCGCCTTGCAGCTCTCAATGGGGGAAGCTGTGATGGTCCACAAACATGTTAAGGCTGAAAACACACGAATAAACATGAGAAGCACAGCTTCTTTAAGACAACCTGTACAGCTTTGCCGTTGGCAAAATCCTAAGCTCAGTAACCTGTGCAACCCAACTTACTACCATGCACGATGAGTTCAACAGTTAATGATTGGTGGTAATGGACTTGTTTGTACCCTGATATAATACACACAAACAAACGACGAGAATGTGGAAGAAATTGGTAGTATCAAGAATTTATAGGATTTGGGAGGAGAATTTTTAACTCTAAAAAGTCCCTATTGAAACACGTTAGATTCGTCCCCATTAGTTCAGTCCGAGTTTTCAGAGGTTGCCACGTGTTCTATCTGGTAATTTTGGCTCATTTTCGGCCCAAATCTAAAAGTAAACTAAATTACAACTAAGCTAGGCTAAATAATAATTAAATATAAGCTAGTTTCGTTTAGTTTAGTTTAATTTTAGGCTAAAAACTGAGTAGAAATTCCCACAAAAAACACATGGCGCCCTCTATAAACTAAGACTGAACTAATGTAAACGTATCTAAGACGTTTCAGTATAGGTCTCAGTCACAAATTCTCCTCCCCAACTCTATAAATTCTTGGTAGTATCAACAAAGATCTACGTGGCATGCGTGTTGGCGACAAAATATCTACACGTCTCAAATATTAGAAGTGTTTTGTTTCATTTGTGCGTGTGTCTTTTATCTAATTCACAACGTTTTATCGCACTTTTCACTACTGACTGTTGTGGCAGGTATGGATGTGGCGACTGTGCGGTCGTTTCATTTTGCTTATTACACATGTTTTATTTAATTTGTGCATGTGGCTTTTATCTCATTTACAGATCACACCTATAAGTTGGCCAAGTGTGAAATGATTCAGACTTTAGCTCCCTCCTTGCACACGCAGCTTAATACGTTTGTCACAACTGGATTTGTATTGAACATTTTGTGCGTTTTTTGCTGTTTGCAGGAAACAGGTAGTACTTACTATACCACGAGCCACGGCTGTTTGCCGTGACGTCATCATGAGTTAGCCAATGACGAACGAGAACAGAGCATATTTGGCCGTCTGAGTGGACTAGCCCAGTCACGTGATCATCGCGTTACGGCAAACAGCCTTGGTGCGTAATATAAAAACAAACAAAAACAGTAAAATGTTCGAAATATTCTCTAACACCACAAACCTGATTCTTCAGCTTGTTATAACCTACATATTAGAAAGCCACGGAAGTTGTAGCGCACGCGTAGTAAAATAGTGTCAACTGTCTACTGCTTTTTCCTGGCTGTTTTACGATGCAAACACCAAAATATGCTACAACTAATTTTAGAATCTAAGTGTGCTGCTTCCTAAACGAAGCTATAGTCTGAAGAGTGTGTAGCAGTGATATTTTCATTACAGTACTAAGACGGCTCCAAATTGCCGTCCAGTATTTCGTCATTTTGATACAAGAAAGGTTTCCCTTCAAGGTTAGATTAACTTCTTTGTGGAATACCATTCTTAATGTTGTTACAACTCAAAATCCGTTTGATTTTTGTAACAAACAAAAAATACTCAACTCGCTGTCAAAACATTATTTCTTTCCCGTTCTAACATCTTCTTTTGTTCTTCCCGACTTTTTTTCCCATCAAGGACTGCTTGTTATTTTTATCGGCTTTTCCCTGATTAGTTTGTTTTCTCTCTGTTGGTTTGGTATTTTTTTTCTTCTGCTAGTGTACTATTTGCTTTGTTGCTTTTGATTCGGTTTGTAAATTGTAAAAGCACTTCCTTTTTTTAATCATTTTTTTCAAAGTTTCAAGACCTCATTTTTCAACTTACAGTAATTACATTCCTTTAATAAGTCTTTCCTTTATTCAGTATGTTCGTGTAACTACACAAATGTATAAATGACAGGAACCCATAAAGAACAAGAATGAAGAACGCAGGTATTTTCCAAATGAGGAGCTTCGCTCGCCACTTGAATTTGTAGCCAATATTTTGAAATACAAATTCGGTTGCTGCCCAGACTCAAGCAAGCATCACATATTTCTATACTTTCTACACGAATTTTTCTGTTGAGCTATTATCCGATGAAGACGATGCCATTTTGTTTTTGTACCAGTAAAGTGGCTGCACTTGACAGTAGAAAAATTCGTCAAGTTGGGAACTGTAATCCGTCATACACTGGCACACTGTGCAACGACTGTGCAACGACTCTTCGTTCCTAATGGAAATCTTTATAAGCACTTCATATAATAATAATAATAATAATAATAATAATAATAATAATAATAATAAT
>JAHWFP010000761.1:0-12887 GCA_023313725.1 Lithobius niger | reverse complement strand
GGCTTCGGGCAGATGACCAGGAGTGGTTAACGCTCGTTAAACCCTTTGAAACCCTTTGAACGCATTGCCAAGGAAAACGGTATATCATTATTCCGAGCGAAATATTCTTTCAGAATTAATCATATTTGTTTGTTAATGACTTCAACATTTAAAATTATTATTCTCCCTCCCCCATTCCCTACAGTTCTGATTGCGTGCTGCCGTTATGGTAGCGTGCATTTTGGGGGACGAACTGTCCGGAGACGAATTGTCCAGGGAGGAATATTCCCTTGTTCGAGGAATCGCCATGTTTTTTGCTTCCCGAAATGATATTCGAGTATGTCATACTCGAACACGGGACCTTACGCCACTTTTTATGTGTTTAGCAGGAGCCAACAAAGACTGCCACGAGCATGGTGTGTTGGAAAGTGTAAGATTCTGTGCCAGTGTAGGATGGGACGATTTCTGAACTACAAAATGTATCAACTTTGTAAGTTTAAAATAAAAAGATTTTCACGTTAGTATACTGCTCAAGCTCAGGCTGGTGTGCAAATTGAAAAGGCTATTATGCGTGATCGAGCTTAGGCTATGTAAGAATTTTTATGGATCTCTTTTATTCTTTCTACTTGTAAATCTAAATTATTTGATTTGTAACTGATAATTATGAACCAGATAACTTTGTTGATGATTTAAGTGGACAACTGAACTTTTAGGTGTCTGTTACTTCAAATCCAACATTAAAACTGTGAATTTAGCTTTGTGTTTCGTACACTCGTTACTAGCTTTTACACACGACGACAACTTTATTGATACTGACTACTTAAAGTGAACAGTACAGGCAAGGCCAACGACTTGCTAACACATGACATCGTAAGTGAGGAACCCCAGGACTCTGTATTGGCACCTCTTCTATTCTTTCTACTTCTAAATCTAATTTATCTGATTTGTAACTGACAGTCTTAACCAGATAACTTTATCGATGATTCACAACAAAGTGATAACAATGACACATAAAGACACCTTCGTATAGACAATGGCAACCTAAATCGGACTGTCCAGCCAATTCCTAAGACTCCACGACACATCATCTTCAAACGAAAACTTTTCCATTCGCTTCCTAAGTGACCATTTCACTGCACAACCCGAGTTCGGGGTTATTATAATAGGACAACTGCATAAAATGAAAACATTTCACAAAACCGTCCAGTTTCAGTTTCGCCACAATGTTTTCAAAATAACTGACCGTTTGTTTTCTTCCCTCCCTGGTGATTCCGAATGATCCTCATCCCCAAATCCACGGCAATCCAATACACCCCAGCACACCCCAACACCTCGAATCACCCATTTTGCTTATGCCAACGAGTATGATTCAATAATGCACATTGGGGCGGTATACAGGCTACATCGAATTCGTTTTCTGTCTTTTCCATTCCTTAAACATGAATGTGGTATGCTGGCTTTATTCACCTCATGTTTTATTCATGCCTTATTTATGCCAGGTTCCCCGGGGGAATAGAGCACCTTGCAAGTAGTTGGGCTGTCGGCCGCCCAGTCGCTACTGGACATCCAATGAAATGTTCAGGAAATAGCTTGAAACGACAAAAGGGTCAGGCTGTCTGGGTCTGCGCTAAGGTCTTCGCGAAGAAATGGAGGAATTCGATCGAGCTATTAAAGTATTCTAACTAGAAGCATTGTTTTGTCTGCTTTCCCAAAGGTGCACCTTTCGTGTATACGGAGACGTTCATAAATATTCCGTTTACATGCCAGTTTCAGTTTTGTGTACCTTTCGATTACCATGCAGTCCGTCAATAACGTTAAATAAATATGTGAAGATCGGTGCGGTAAAGGTCATCCAATAACGTCTGACTAAAATATTTTTGCCGTTTGGGTTTACTTTCAACACAATTTAAGAGTATCAACAGAAAATATGGCCATCTTATCCAGTACATTTTTCCGAGAGGACTTAAAGATGGGAATAGACGAAAGATTATAAAGGAAGAGAGGTTGCCGAGTACGGTGGAGTGTAGAAATCTTTTTTTTTTTTTTTTTTTTTGGAATTCTTCATTGGCAGGGTGTGGAAAAGGGTGTGTGGGCATCACTGTCACACGCACAGAATTTCACCACGTTGGGGTCATATCTTTAGATTACCCAAAAGGGCATTCAAGTTTAACATTCTACAACCCCAGTGTTATAATGTCCCACAGCTTTCTGCGACGCAGCTTTGCAACCTAAACATTTTTCTGCAGGGTTAATTTATCCGGTGTTGGAATTTTTGAAGGAAACAAGCCCTTTGAAGTGACAATTTTTCAACTTTTTTTTTAAGCATGGCAAAGCATCAAAATCATTAAAAACCTTTCTATAACTTTTTCCCCATTAGTTTATCCCCAGTAACATTTTCAAAATACTTGTAGAAATAAGTACCGTGCATGGCAACTAAAACTGATTTTAAAAATTTCCTTGTAATCCTGTATCCTGCAGGAGAGCCACTCCGTTTCACAAAAGCTCACATATCAGACGTGCCCACACTTTAAACGTACCATCAGATGACCTCCCCCCCCCCCCCCCCCCCCAAGTCTTTTCATACAAATATTCCAAATCACAGATCCCATGTTTCATGTATTGCTTCAGACGCTAAAACTGACATAGTGAAAATAAGAAACTTCACGAACACAGGGTATATTGCAAGCCACGTTTGTTTAAAAATATGAGTTAAATGGTTTTCTTATAAATAACTTCAGAACGGGTGTATCTAGTGATTTGTGGTTTGCACCATTGGAAAGCTGGCGAAAAAAGAGTTAAAATGGTGTATTTGAACGTCAAAATCTGTCAATATTTAGCAAAATTATCGTTGTTTCCGCAAATATTAAAAAAAAGTGCGGCTTACGGTAAACAAAATTGACCGCGATTATTTTCTGCGGCCGCCCTGAATTTTCTGCGACGTACGTCGCATGTCGCAGCAGTTTCTCACACGGAGCGACAGCAATGGGTGGAACAGCGAAAAAGGCTATAATGACAATTTGACTGGTTTTAAATTAAAATTTTAACATTATCTCATGTGAAACATTTAGAAACCAAGAAAGGTAGAAGTAATTGCACCCAAACAAAATTTTCTCTGCAATAGTGGTAGTAGTTATGGGCCAAAATCGCCGAAATGGCCGTTTTGGTCAATTTTCGATGCTCAGCTATTCCCACGGTTTTAAAGAAAAATTGTATTCTTTGTAATTACGACATGCTAACGTAGATTCGAATGGGATAATCTTAAAAATTCGATTTAAAAAATGTCAAATCATCATTTTTGTCTTTTTCGCCGTTCCGCCCATTGCCGTGTAATATTAAACTTGGAGGCCCTTGCGGGACCTTAAGGCATGACCCCAGAGTGATGAAATTTGTTGTGTGTCATAGTGATGCCAAAGGAAAACTTTTCCACACCCAGCCAATGACGAATTCCAAAAAAAGGATCCTACACTCCACCCTATATTGCTGAGGCTTCGACAAAGATCGAATTCGTCGATTTGCATTAAAATTCGGAAAAAAAACCACAATACCGCAAAGTAAGCCTTTACAGTCGCTGAATTTACGCTTTTCTGAGGCTTTGTCTTGTCGTTATGCTGTGACATGAGCTCGTAAGAAACTTTCTGAATTTCTGATAAAGTAGCCCTGGTGAAATACCAGCCATGGCCCGTTAATGGTACAGGACCACTTTTGATAGGAATGCCAAAGACACGAAGCTAGAACCACAGACAGACAGAATAAAAAACACACTTAATTTTCTGTATCCACTTTTTTTTTTAAATGCGGTACCTTCCTCAGAGATAAATACAACTTGTAAAACACCTTACATTATGGCATTGACGGGTTCACCATGACGATGCCATTAAATTTGCGTATTCGGCACTATGACAAGCAAATGAATCCAATTTAGAAAGATAAATTATACAAATTCACAATAAAATGGCTACAAACCCACTTACGATAGCAAATTTAACATTCAATGAATTCAGGAATGTCAGCAAATTTAGTGTTAGTTTTGCAATCTTAACCGGGTTTTAAACCATTTTTTTGTGAATTTGTGTAATATATCCTTCTAAATTGGATTCATTTGCTTGTTATAGTGCCAAATATGCCATTTTAACAACACCGTCATGGTAGGACCCGTCAATACCATAATATAAGGTGCTTTACAACTTTTATTCGTCTCTGACGAAGGTAGCGCATTTTTTTTAATACTGGGTACCGAAAGTACTGGGTACCGAAAGTGTGTTTTATACTCTTGTGTTTTTGGCTTCGCGAATGAATTTGATGCCATACAATAAATCCTACAACAGCGTTCGCTTTTGAATAGCAATCCAGATTCCGTTGCGCCCACGTGACTTGTGGCAAGTGAGGAACAATCGAAACCGAAACCAGCCCCCGTAGTGATGAACGATATTTGCGACTGTGTAAGGACAGCACGTGACATGGATAGCATCCACGAACCTATTGCGTCATACCTTCATGACGCAACGTTATCAGGCGCGAAGATAGCAAATCGTCCTTGGTAACGAACACAGGATTGGGTGGGATTGAACAATACTGTTCAATCGGGTTCAAGCCGTATTGAACAGTGGTATCAGACCTAACACTGGTATCACATGCCCCCCCAAAATTTTCCCGGCCGATGCACCATTTTATAGCAGCAAGGGCTGGATTACGGTTGGAATGATAAAAGAATTACTTGTTCAGGACTCGCCTACCACTGCCTAATCTGTTACAAACATAAATGACATTTTGGGGGTACGCTTACGTAATTTAGGGCTTGTGGAGGAAAAAGGAGGAATAATTTCTAATTATAATTATCGAAAAACAACTTTCTGGGAATAGAATGGCAGTTTTGGAGTGAGGGATGCCAAGGTATTGTTAAGATGTTAGGTATTGGTAGGGTGCACATTGCTGTTGGCAGGGTGAGCTTATGGTTACAATACAATAGGTATAATAGATTTTCAACAATACAATACATTTTCTTTTGGTTTGTTTCGTAGAGAAGACAAACTGAGAAACAGATCCGGATAGCAAGGCTCTTTGGGAAGCAATGCACGATCGTCCCGCGTTAACCGACGAGAGACAATAATAGCATAACTCATATCTACCCATACAGATTCTTGAACCGCTTATTAATTGGGAGAGTGTTTCTTTAAAAAATGCATGCCTTAACGAATCGAGAAAATGCGATTAAAATGTCCAAGTGAATAAATCCTTCAATTTCATTAGGCAGCGTGTACATTTTTCTTTCTACTGTCGGTTCTACTTCGTAATACAGAAATAGAAGTATTGTACCGCCCTGGAAAATAAAAATACAACAATTTTTAACAGCGAAAAATAGAAAAGCAAAGAGAGTCGCGTTATGCAAGGTGTTTTGGCGTATGGGAAGACGCGACCGCTTGTTTACTTACTTTAAAGGTTTTTAAAGATTTATGGGGCAAACGGTTCCTTAATTGGCGAAATACGCCTTGCGGAAGTTAAAAGCCATTAAAGAAGGTAAGCAGACGGGAGAGGTCTTCCGTCCCTACACATCTACGCATATACACGGTTCAAAACTCCGTATGTACCCTCACCCCACAAGAGCTAATGCTCGTGTGTGGCGTGTTGGGTGCCATAATAAAAAATTAACTAAAAAAACCCAGAATTACAAATGTCAACTTATGAAACAAATGCAAAGTTTGGGTGCATCGTAGACAACAAAAAAATAACAATAATAGCAATATAAAATTATTACCACCGTTATAAGCAAATGCTAAGTTACTATTTTTATTAGCTATTTTTACTACCATTTTAATTACTATTTGTATTACTATTTTAATACTATTTTAAATGAGTATTTTTAAAAACTGCGACTTTGCAAAGTTACTAGCAAATGCAATTATTACAATTATCTTAACCCATAAAACAGTAGTTTCCACTCTTTTGCCAGCGCTGGCCCAAATATGCTTTAAACAATGCTTTAACAATGATAAAAACAACAATATTTTTTTCGGCAGAAAAAGAAAGGGAATTTATCGGTGGAAACAATGCAGAAGCAATGGTGTAACAATAACGCTGCAAACAACAATGTCTTTACAAACATGCATTGTACTTGGTTTCATGAAGTCACGTAATCGGGCTTCAGTGAAAAAGACGAAAAAAAAATATCTGTCTGCTCCCGGGTTACAGGGCTTTGAAAGGCACGCAAAATGCGCAATCGTATTCAGTGCAGAAAAAAAAAATTAGGCCACAGGACGTGAAAGACACCGTCTGCTCCCGAGTAACGGAAATGAATGAAGGATGGTGAAATGAATCACAAGATACATGGATTGAGTGAGCGAAGCAACCTTAGCGAAGTTACCCATCTTCAAGAACCTGCATTATTTAAATTACACATTTCACTGTTATGGGGCAGCTGTACTCCTACATTTGCCCGTCTTCATATAGGTTATCCAGACATGTATTCTTCATCTGGCATTGTACTTGGTTTCATGAAGTCACATAATCGGGCTTGAGTGAAAAACCAAAAAAATATCTGTCTGCTCCCGGGTTACAGGGCTTTCAAAGACACAAAAACTGTGCAGTCGAATTCAGTGAGGAAAAAAAAAAAGCCCACAGGACATGAAAGACACCGTCTGCTCCCGGGTAACGGAATTGAATGAAGGATGGTGACACGAATCACAGGATACATGGATTGAATGAGCGAAGCAACCTTAGTGCAATTACCCCTCTTCAACAACATGCATTATTTAAATTACACATGTCACTGTTATGGGGCAACTGTACTCCTACATTTGCCCGCCTTCATGTAGGCTGTGAAGAAATGTCTTCTCCATCTGGCATTGTACTTGGTTTCATGAAGTCACGTAATCGGGCTTGAGTGAAAAACAAAAAAAAAAAACTGTCTGCTCCCAGGTTACAGGGCTTACAAAGACACAAAAAATGCGCAGTCGGATTCAGTGCGAAAAAAACTAACCAGGCCACAGGACGTGAAAGACACCGTCTGCTCCAGGGTAACCCAAATGAATAAAAGAAGGTGAAATGAATCACAAGATACATGGATTGAGTAAGCGAAGTAACCTTACCGCAATTACCCATCTTCAAGAACCGGAGTTATTTAAATTACGCATTTCACTGTTATGGGGCAGTTGTACTCCTAGAGTTGCCCGTCGTCATGACGGGATTTACAGCTAGTTATTAATAAATGCAAAGTTAAGGTGCATCGTAGAAAAAATAATTGCAACAGTAAAAATAAATAAACATGGTGCAAAGAAAAAAAGAAACTCAAAATACTTAAAAATTCTGAAAGTAATTATCAGCTTATAATTTTAAATGAATTCTCAAGGGCCACAGTACTGATATCCAGTAGCCACCGAAACAAGTATTTCTGGAAATGATGAATATCTTTCCAGTAATATTTTTTATGGGGTATGTTATTGTAAAATTTGCTTCCAAGGTAGTATAGCTGCAGTTTTTCTTCTGTAACTTTAGGCTGAATGACAAAATTATTAGATTCATTAGAAAATTATTAGAGAAGAGTTAGACGGAGGGAATAAACTTGGAATGGGCCAGCCAGACATGTGAGCGTTAGCAGGTAAAGGATTTCATTTGGGATATCCCGGCAAGTTAAATAATTCCTTTTGTACGTTTTCATTACGTTACGGTTTTCGACGCTGTATAATTTTGGCTGTGGTGTGTGCGTTCCCGTCGCCTGATCCGGAAGTGTCAAAAGTGTTGAGTTATCGGCAAAAGTGTGGGTTATCGGTAAAAGTGTGGGGTAACTTGATAACCCACACTTTTTGCGATGACGCACACTTCCGGTCACGGTTAACGGGATTTAACCTACGGAAATTTAGCGTGGCGTTGAGTTAGCGTGACGTCACAGCCGTGGTTTAATCACCGTTATTCGGTCAATTTGAAAGTAAAGTTTATGATGCTGGTTCTTTTTTTCATTTGTTTTTGCAACACTTCTATGTAGCACGCTAGTAACTGAAACGCTGCCCCTGATCGTTTCTGGACGCTTCCCTGCAGTTCTCCTTACAGCCACTATAATCCGTACGCGATTTGTAAACTGGGCGTGGCTTAAAAAAAATATCGATTGTCCACTCCAGTACAGCACCACGACTGGCATCATGGGTAAAAAATACCGCCAGTACAGCAGTCACAAAATGGCGTCTATTAACGCGTCTTCGATCGGGAAAAGAGGAAAAATGATTCACAGCCAACTAGGAAAATTATTTGGGATGTCTATTGTTATCTGCGAAGCAAGCAACAAAGAGCAAGAACGCCGTTTTCCAAGAAACGTCGGATGCAACAAAGGTTTCTTTCAGTTGTGTATGTGTTAAACAAATAGTTAACGAAGGCGCGCAACTGCTCGCCGAAACAAGTGCCACTCCAGCCGCAGCAGAGGCTACAGTTCCGCGGTTCATACCGGCAGCGAAATAACGGCCAAAGGCGCCAACGGTAACAAGCTTTCAACCGTCAGCCGCTCGAACAGCAATAACTGAAATTCACCGAGAAGGTAATTATCCAAATCTTGATGTTTTGGCCAAGTTCAAAATGAAGATTGGATTTAAAGAAATCTTGGTTTGGATTGGTTTTGGTTTTGGAGTTTGGTTGAATTTGGGTGAACAAGCATCACGGGCGCGAACGCCAATGGCAGCTAAAGAAAAGGCGCACCGTCCTCACAGCTGACAGCACAAATGACGGCTTAGATGGTCGCCTTACTCCGATCGGAAAGGGCCGAAGACTCATTTTGCTACACACCGGCAGCCAGGAATGGTTTTGTTAAAGATGGCATGCTTCTTTTCCGAACTGGATTTTTTCCCACATTCTGCAACCCTTTAGCTTGGCCGTGAACAAACAGCTCTTTTCAGAGCTAAACAAACGGTTGTTTTCACAACCACCAAAAATGAAAAGAACTGAAATTTGTACTGTTTCACAAATAAATTGTTACAACATTCACAGTTGAACACACTTCCTTCCTTAACTTTTTTTTTAGCTTCACAATGAATTAAAACTTAAAACCTACGTGTTTTTAATATTACCGTCTGACCCAAAATACAAGAGGGGGGGGGGGGGGAGAAGAAATACCCAAACGGCAGTGGCAAATGTTTTAAAGAAAATAATAAATACATACATATTTCCAAAGATTTTAACCCGGACCACTGCACTGCACTGTGACTGAGGTTGGCGCTAATGACCAAGTTGTCGACGCACCATTAAGCCTCAATCCCCCCCCCCCAAAGATTTTTATGCCCCACGGCACGATATTAGGGTGGGGGGGGGCGTTTTACTCCGCCATCCTTATTTACGCCACTGCTGAAAGGGCCTGAGTCGGAAATTATGACAGTAAGTGGAAAGAAAACCGAGGCTAAAATGAGATTCGGTAAGAAAAAGAGTATTTTCTCTTTTTGGAATTCAACCTGAAATTTATCTTATTCCCCCCCCCCCAATATTTTTTATTTGTTTTTGATTCCCCCTAATCCCTATTGATGGAGATGGAGAAGGCCTGTAATCAAAATTGTTTTAAAAAGTCGACATTAAAAAAATTGTCATCAAATAACATCGCGCACAGACAAGCCTTGGTGCGGTCTATAGATAGCCACAAGGCACACCGACTCCGGGAAAATGTAGGCTACAATCAAGCTGCTCGCGAGCCACGCCCAGTTTACAAATCGCGTACGGATTATAGACTGTGGAGGAAAGATACGAGTTATTTTTCCTCCAAGCACGAGACTGGTCCCGAAATTGAGAGTAAAAACAACCCTAAGATCCCCAAAATCAAGGGAGAAAAAAATGAAAATGGGGTATGTCGATTTCAAATGTGGAAGCTTATCTCCAATAATATCTCATATTGTTTTGGACAGGACTGAGTAAAAAGTTTCATCGTTCTCGACGTTCCATTTGTTATAAGCATGTTGCCGTTCTAAAATGTGGAAATATTTTGCATAGCACAAAATATTAAAGAAAATTTTTTTTATTCCATTTTAAACGTCCATTTTTTCGTCATTCATTAGAGCCTAAAGGTCTATATTGTACTGGATTACTTTAATTAGCTAAGAAAACTTCTGAAAAAAAACATGATTTAGTCACAATTAAGTTTTTCCGATACCTGCCATCGTGAAGAAGGAAAAAGAAAAATCACTAAAATTTGCTTGACAATTTGTTGAGAATGTGATCACTGGAAGTCAAAAAAAACAAACTTAGGCAGCACCAGGCACTAAAATAGCGTAAAATGCTTCAGCTGGAGGAGCTTACAGCGCTTCCCCTGACCCCCTAGCTGGGGTTTCCGGACCCCTCCAAAGTTACTTTTCAAAGGCAAAATGGTATGATGAGTTGGCAAAATAGGGGGCCCCGAATTTATATGAGAGTGTTGGGGGGGGGGGTCTTTCAGGATCTGCGTCTAAGGGCCCTCAAAGGAACCAGTACGACACTGCCTTTATGCGCTTACTTTTCATAAAGTGATGTGACTCAGATTCAAACCAGTGAACCAATCCATCACCACTTCCCACCATACCGCATTTACCGATATTGACACTTATCCTCTGTACCGATATAGCTAGTCGCAAATTAGCCATTTCGGTAAATGCGGCATGGCACTCATCTGGTGAGGGACTAGTTCACCGGTTCGAATCCGGGTCATGCCACTCCGACGAAATGGAAATTCAAAAAGCTGGCTTACTGTAGTACGTTATTTTTCGTGTACAATTTTTGCTGATGGCTCGCAGTAATAATAAACTTACAGTTTGTTCCAGTTTTTTTTGTTGTTGTTCACTTGAAAATGTTAAGTTTTGTCGCTTGTGAAATCACCTGAAAATGTTTTTGATTTTAACACCTTAAACACAACATAATGAATACCAATCATGGAGGGGCAAAAAGGCCGTGAAAATTACAGTATGCACCCCTTTAAACAATTTCTCGACCTGGCTGTGTTTACTGGCCGTCATAGGCTCAGTTTTTCTGAGTGTTTCGTGTTGTTGTTGTTGTTGTTGTTTGTTTTTAAGGGATCACGAACCCAAAGTGGGTTATCTGCCCCACGACGATGAGAGCAAGCCTCTATAGCGTGTGTTGAATCCCATATCTGCAAATTGAGTTTGTGCGTATTTCAATGTAATATACAAAGTCAGTTAAGGAAGTGACAGACACCAGACAGACGAGCAGATGATCGAGTGTGGGTCAAAGGCACACTTAAATGCAAAACAAATTACAGAAAAAAACACTGAAAAATAATTCCGATATTAAAAAAAAAAGGATTACTTGCGAAAAATCATTAAAAAAGTGTAAAAAATATTTAAAAAAAACATAAGCAGCACAAAATGAGAGGGAACAAATTCATGATTAATCCAGTGAAAAGAATCGCAAAGTCATACTTCGCCGATAGGCATGAGGAAAGCAACAGTTTTGAGACATGAATTAAAAAAAAATAATTTCGAAAAAGTTAACTCACAATACTGAACATATTGGCTAAGTTACTTGGGTTTTGATCAAGTAACCGCTTAAACAAATGGTTCCTAAACGATGACATCAGATCAGTATACGTTTCATATCAGTGGGCAAGGAATTATAAAATTTACTAAGCCAGTTAGTAACTGCATTAAAGGCACATAAATCCCTCCGTTCTGGCCGCTTTACTCTGCGTCATCTACGCTAAAATATAGTTCAGACGACCGCAGCGCGCATTGCTCTAGACACTAGTCATACTCATTTCGGGGCCGCTGCAACGTGACACATCGTACGACCAAGTCGCACTCTTGAACAAAGGATTAATTATTCTTCCTCCAAGGCCGCGGCTTGCCAGCGATGAGGCGGGAGTTATATACCGCTCGGACCGAGCCGTTTAAAACAAGCCTAATAACATTCACGCGCCACTACTGACATCTGCATCGTACCCTTAGACCAGCAAATGAAAGGTAAATCAGTTTATATAAAACTATTTCCGGTAATGTATCGAGTGAAACTGTTAAAATATACCGGAGGGAGTTATGTGCCTTTAATTTGTGAAGTCTTTCCTTATCAACTTAGGGTGTACAACGTATAAACAGGATTCGTTTCTAGTATGGTAATCAGTAACCTGGCGAGTGTGGAAGTGAGCACCTTTTTTACGAAAATTAATTAAAGCTCTGTAAACGTACGAATGTCGGACTGGCAGAATATTTAGTCGTTGGAAAATGGGAAAGGAATGGTCACGTCAGGGACAATTTAACTGGAAAAATCCAAGCGCAAAACTCAGGATCTTTGACACGCCACAATCGACACGAGCACGAGACACCACGAGTCTTTTTTACGTGGTTTACGGAGACAGCAAGCTCCCACAACAACGCATTGTTGGAACAAGAACAATTATATTGGTGAGTGGCACAAATGAATTTCGACGGCAATGTTAACGCCGTTGTCCCATTTACCTAATAAATCAGGCATTGACACGGAATCGCCCCCATTGCCTCAACAGCCATGCCACCTGGCAAAGCAGCAGCTGATTCAGACTGACGCGTCGATGGTGGATCAATACGACCGCCTCGAGTCATCGGACCAAATACTTCGTTAATGAAGCAATAAAAATTTCAAATCTGCTTCCTCCGCGTTTCTGGAAGGTACCTGGCGTGGAGAGAATCGTCTGTCGTCTTGTAGCTTGCCCTTCGTTAGGGGGGAAATCATTAGGATAATTTTCAGTTCTATCGGTGGGAAGGGGTGTTTGTGGGGGGAGGGAGGTCGGTTTAGGGCGCGTGGATTGGGAGGGGAGAGTAAAAGTTTTTTTTTTTCCTCGCCGTTTTTATTTTCAAGCCAACTGTGATTTCAGGTTTCTATTCTGCGGGAATGGCGTTGGACGCAAATAAAAAAAAAGTTTTATCGCCACATTTGGGGTGAGGGCTGGGGAATGGGAGAAATCGTCTGTCTAAATACGCGGTAAT
>JAHWFP010000759.1:0-13979 GCA_023313725.1 Lithobius niger | reverse complement strand
GTACGAAGGCAAGTCCACAAACTGTATCTTAGGCCTGAAACTTCTTTCAGAAGACTGTTTTCAACGAATACTGATAACATTTTACCATGAAAGCCTACAAACACGTACGAATGCAAGTCCACAAACTATATCTTAGGCCTGAAACTTCTTCGAGAAGACTGGTTTCAACGAATACTGATAACATTTTACCACGAAAGCCTACAAACACGTACGAAAGCAAGTCCACAAACTATATCTTATCCTGAAACTTCGTTGAGAAGACTGCTTTCAACGAATACTGATAAAATTTTACCACGAAAGCCTACAAACACGTACGAATGCAAGTCCACAAACTATATCTTAGGCGTGAAACTTCTTCGAGAAGACTGTTTTCAACGAATACTGATAACATTTTACCATGAAAGCCTACAAACACGTATGAACGTAAGTTCACAACTTGAACCTTAGTATTGGAATTTTTTTGAGCAGACTGTTTTCAACGACTACTGGTAACATTTTATCGTGTAGGACTTACACATGTACGAAGGTAAGTCCACAAACGCAACCTCAGGCTTGAACTTTTTTTGAGATACGTTGTTTTCAATTAGTACTTGTAATATTTTATTATGTCGGTCTGCAGGCACGTACAAAGACAAGTCTACAAACTCAACCATACGCCTAAACTTTCTTTGGGTATAGACTGTTTTCAACAAATACTGACAATGTTTTTTGCATAAAGTAGGGCTACGAACTTGTACGGATGCAAGTCCATGAACTCCAGCTAGCGCCGACCCAAAGCAAGATTTTCCGGCCTTGTTACAACTTGGCGACAGTAAAATGCAACTGAAAGCATCTCCCAAGACCAAGACAACATCCTCGTTGCATTAATTATTTGACTCGAGTTCCTTTTCCGAGCTGCCGAGTACCCACCCTACCCTTTTCCTCTCCCCCAACTCGCCCACTCACTCCTCTGTCAAGGAGGCATTCACGATGTGTGTGCCCCAGCCCTTTTGCTGTCAGCGTTGTAACTCTACCCTTCCCAGCGTCCCTTGGGGGCGGTGGTCACAGGACAAGAAGGTCGTCTCACTTGCCAGGCTGGCCATGGGGTGGGTGGCGTTGAAGGCAGGCGACTGACATCGGTCAGACCTCGTGCTCGACTAATGGGCTGCCTGCCAGTAATTGGATGCAGCAAGCACGGGTTCAAGATGGCGACCGCAAAACCATGACGGCTCTCCGTGCTGACAGTTACGTTAAGCTGACCTAGCAAAAAGAATGAATTGTATAATGACGGTATGAACTGAGCGATATTAATTTTTTTTGTTTTGTTATTAGCGATCCTGTCAGCAGGCGCTCATGCTAACGTCACTGTAAAATAAATATACCCCAAAACAAAACTTGTTAAGGATTCCCGCCAAGCTTTTCGGCCGTGGGAAGTCGTGATATCAAACGGCAAGCTCTTTCGCCAAGCTAATCCCACCGCGTAATAGTTCGAAGGTTAAACGAAATATCTGAAAATTGCTTACTGCGCAATTTTCAATTATTTCATTTAACGTTTAAAGTATTAGTCGGTGGGATTAGCATGGCGAAAGAGCTTGGCGTTTGATATCACGACTTCACACGGCCGAAAAGCTTGGCAGGCATCCTTAAGAAGTTATGTTATGCGGTAGATATCAGATTTTTTTGGTCGAAATTGATGAAATCCATTTTTTTCATAGTATTTATGAGATGGAAACGCTAATCTAGTTTTCTGGTCCATTTCTTTTTCTTCTCTTTTTTTTTGGTTTCGTTAGATTTTGAAGACAGCAATCACCTTTTTCATTTGATTAGCATTTTTGTTATTATTGTAGTATCTCCTTGCAAACGCACGAGTTTATTTAATTGTCAGTTTGGTATTGTTCATAAAAACAATGTTTAAAACAATGTAAAACAATCAATTTAGAGGTTTGGAGCTCCCTAGCCCCCCTGAACCACTTGATCAATTATAAAGGTCCATATGAAGAGGGTACATCTCCAGAGCAATACCTGTAAAATGATCTAAGAACCAGCTTTATTCACCGCATGGAAGAATTTATTTTCGTGATACAAAAAAGCGTTACCAGTAGTAGTTAGTAGTAGTTAGTAGTAATTAGGCAAATATCAACGTTATTCACATAGTTTTTTCAACAAGAAAATGGTAAGTTGTGTCCTTAATAGTGACTTTAATGTTGTCAGGTGACCAAAGTCTCCCGATTAAACAAGTTTCAACCTTTTCTGTCGCATAGTTATTTATCTTCAGATGGCTGAAAACAGCCAAACTACCTTTGCAGTAAAGACACAACATGTCTAGTGGTCGCCATGCTCATATATATATATTATCTGGATGTTAATATTTATCTTGGCGGGCGACACACTAGCGTGTGTCTTGATAAGTTTGGGGGAATTTCATTATCTATAGTTTGTTCCACATTATGTTTGCAGGAAACTGACTATGACGACACGTTTCCTTCCACTGGGAATACAAAAACACGTGGATATCGTACTTGTAGACTCTACATAGTTATTGTTCGGGTCTATGAGTGGGATATTCACATGGTTTTCGCACTCGTAGTGGAAGGAAACGTGGCGTCACATAGTCAATTTCCTGCAAACATAATGTGGAACAAAGTATAGAGCAGTGACATTTGCCGCCATATTGGCACCAGTATGGGTTTTGGAGGGCATAACTACAAGGTGCACTACATAAAAATGGAGGGAAAAACAACGGAAGAGCGGATTTCTTAGGCTTAAAATAACATTGTTTTCTCCAACAACAAAAATCGCACGTTTTAAATCTAAGAAATCACTCTTCACAGCATCGGCTTCAGTATGACGCCCTTCTGTTTCTCTCTGCAGTGCCCCTTACAGCTAACCCATTAAGGCTCCAGCATAGAGTTATATACAATAATACTACGTCGTGTCACGGCTCTATAGATGAGAATCCAAAGAAGGGATGGAGCTGACCTTAACGTAGACTAGCCGTATATTTCGCTTCGCTCACTCCATCGGCGTCTTTCCTTGCTTCACGTAGTTTATCGATCAACGGAGTATCACAATATTGATGTACTGATTATTTCGACGCAAGCTTAGTGTAGCTCACAGTTCGTTCATCACATTACTCATCACGTCTGCATTTCATCTACATCGTTCAAAACGTACAATTTGTTTGTTTTTTGTTTGTTTGCCTACTTGTTCACGTGCTCCTCCGGAAGTAAAAACCCTAAGTAGGGATGGAGCTACGTGAAGCAAGGAACGACGCCGGTAGACTGAGCTAATATATGGCTAATCTTACGTTAAGGTTAGCTCCATCCCTTCTTTGATGAGATTAGCACCAAATGAAAGACTGAGAGAGCAAACGTGAAGCGCGTTCCTCGCTTTGCTCGCTCAATCCGCGCACGTCCGTGCTTTAGAAACGCGAATGTTAGACAACCTTTTCAAACTTACAGGTTTGCATTTTCCATGCGTCCAGCCAGTTGAAACAAAACTAATTTTAAGATTTGTGCGTAGTGTTGCTGATATTTAGTGTAAGCAAAATATGTCGCTATTTGAAAGTTGTTTTGCTACGAGGAACGCCACCTTCATCTTTTTCAGCCCCACTACCGTTTAACCTAGTCTGGAGCTAATGCCCTGTGGAGATGAAAAACATGGAGATGACGTAACCACAAATTTCTCCTAAGATTGACTTTTATGCCAGTGAATGTACTCTTAATTACTGTTTTATATTAAGTAAAATACAGTAATTAATTAAAGTATTTATTTTGCGTCTGTGTTGGTTTATGATTCTCTGAAACTTTCCAGTGTACGTCGCTGTTCCACGATGCATATTGTTACCTGGAGTATCTTGTTCATACTGAGAATGCTGTAAATATATTTATTTTTAAGTGTGTTTTGGTAAAAGCTTTGCGTAGCCGCGTATTAAAGGCCTCTTATACCACGGCTGTGACGTCACGCTAACTCAACGCCACGCTAAATTTCCGTAGGTTAAATCCCGTTAACCGTGACCGGAAGTGTGCGTCATCGCAAAAGTGTGGGTTATCAAGTTATCCCATACTTTTCCCGATAACCCACACTTTTGACACTTCCGGATCACACGACCGGGAATGCACACACCAACAACCAAATGCAGCTTGCAAAAAACGTAATGCAATAAAAACGTTCAAAAGGAATTACTTAAAAGGAATGAAATCGTATCCCTGCAAACTCTCACATGTCTGGCCCATAGCTAAGCTTATTCACTCTGCATAAGTTCCCCCAATCCTTCCTTCCTCCACAAACTAAAATGCATTGACCTTCAGTCATACCGATACCCTATTACCGTATTTTTTAAACAATTCTCAAACTACAAATGCAGAAAATGAATTACATACCATATCCCAGAATGTCATTCTATCCCAGCGGCCTCTTGTCGAAGTTTTTTCCCTCCAAAAAGCTTCGAAAACACGAGCAAGCTTTCTAGCGTAAAATATGGCGAAACGACGCGTTCGTCTACTTCCCACCTAATCCCCCCTCCCTCCACAAACTTGACGCAAAGGACTCGTCCGTCTACCAACCACTCCACCCTCCATAAACTAAAATGCAATGACCTTCACTCATACTGATACCCTTTACCGTATTTTTTAAACAATTCTCCGCGCATTTTTCAAACTACAAACGCAGAAAATGAATTACATACCTTCCCAGAAAATCATTTTATCCCTGCGGCCTCTTGTCGAAATTTTTATCACTCCGAAAAGCTTCGAAAACACGAGGGAACTTGCTAGCGTGAAATACGGCGAAACAACGAATTTCCTCTCCTTCCCCCTCCCTCCACAAACTTGACGCAAAGGACTCATCCGTCTGCCAACCACTCCACCCTCCATAAACTAAAATGGAATGACCTTCATTCATATCGAGATATTTTCACAAAACACAAATTCGAGTTAGCTTGATGTCCCAACCGTCGTATAAATCACTTATTGGTTATAAACGAGCGGTTATCTATTTTTAACCCACGGCTGCCATTATTGTCCCTGCTCTCGTATGTAAATGTCTCAGGCTTCGCTTTCGACCTTTGCATACTTGAGCAGGCCGTGGGTTAAAAATCGATAACCGCTCGTTTCTAACCAATAACTATTACATATTTACTTGTGTTGTTTCTGGTGACTCGTTATCCACCTTTTCCACTTAGGAATTACTGAACCTGGATATAGATTTAGAATACATCCATTACATTTTTTGAAAAAAGGGGAAGAAAGTCGATGTAAGAAAGGGCACGTCAACGCAGCCTTCATTAGATTCAGTGGTCACTCGCCAAATGGCGAGGAAAATTCAACAATTCGCGACTATGTTTTGAGCGCTGCTTGCCGTAGTGCAAACCGCAATAACCAACCCTGAACCTCAAATTACCGTATCTCAGGAACCATATCAGCTAGAAACGAACGGTTTGCAGAATTGTTTTCAGAATTTTGAGATCTAATTAACTGATTTATCGGTTTTGTTACAAGACTTTTGTACTATTTGGACTTTAAACCTGAAATAGCACCAAAAAATGTTGAAATTATTTCTCGACTTGGCGAGTGGATTACAGACATTGGCGAGCTAATTTTAATGCTTACTGTCCCCATGACGACTGTTGCCCAATCCGTGAAAATTGGTCAACGTGTTATCAGTGCCCCTAGAAATTAAGACCAATACGTAGCCTACAAAGCAAAATCATAAAACGACAATGGGAAACGGAGCAACAGAGTGGGAAAAAGACATGCAGGTAAAGAGCTACGAAGGGAATAAAATCTGGCTGATGCACAAAACCCTACAAAGGGAATAAAAGGTCGGCTGATGCACAAAACCCTACAAAGGGAATAAAATGTCGGCTGATGCACAAAACCCTACAAAGGGAATAAAATGTCGACTGATGCACAAAACCCTACAAAGGGAATAAAATGTCGGCTGATGCACAAAACCCTACAAAGGGAATAAAAAGTCGGCTGATGCACAAAACCCTACAAAGGGAATAAAATGTCGGCTGATGCACAAAACCCTACAAAGGGAATAAAAAGTCGGCTGATGCACAAAACCCTACAAAGGGAATAAAATGTCGGCTGGTGCACAAAACCCTACAAAGGGAATAAAATGTCGGCTGGTGCACAAAACCCTACAAAGGGAATAAAAAGTCGGCTGATGCACAAAACCCTCCAAAGGGAATAAAATGTCGGCTGATACACAAAACCCTACAAAGGGAATAAAATGTCGGCTGATGCACAAAACCCTACAAAGGGAATAAAATGTCGGCTGATACACAAAACCCTACAAAGGGAATAAAATGTTGGCTGATGCACAAAACCCTCCAAAGGGAATAAAATGTTGGCTGAGGCACAAAACCCTACAAAGGGAATAAAATGTCGGCTCATGCACAAAACCCTCCAAAGGGAATAAAATGTCGGCTGATACACAAAACCCTACAAAGGGAATAAAATGTTGGCTGATGCACAAAACCCTCCAAAGGGAATAAAATGTTGGCTGAGGCACAAAACCCTCCAAAGGGAATAAAATGTCGGCTGATGCACAGATGCAGCTGAAGAGCCGAAGATAATACATCAGACTGACTAACCGGGCATTTATCAATCAGGAAAGCCAGGAAAAACTCAAGAATACAGGTCAGGAAGTCAGGAAAAAGTCAGGATATTGGATGTTAGGTCGGAAATTTGCTAATAATTATCAATTTGAAAACTACAGATTTCTCTGCTAGTAAGGGAGAACAACATGATTTTCTCTTAAATAGACTTATGTTCGCTAAAATTAAAAGACTTCGAACTACACTTGGGTGGTATCTGTTAATTTTCATTCGGCTCTTTTTTTTTAGGCCTAGTATGGGCAGTTAGGCCTAGCTGAGCAACCACGTGCTGTTTATCACACACGTTTTACTATTTTAAGCGTTTATTAGTGCCTTTCACACGACAAAACTGTAAATACCAAGATCGATTCATAGCTGAATCTGTTAATAGAGACTTTTCATTTTTAATATTTTGATAATTTTTTTTACGGGTTAAGCCTACCATATGCATCTTACTGCGTGTCACAGAAAACAATTTGGCGAGTTTATGAGATTTTAGCATAAATCTGGCGTAACAAGTGTTTAATTTTGTGGTTTTGGCGGGAAACGGTAGCGTGGAAGGCTGTGAAGAAGCAACAGGTGTTTGTTTTTTTTCGCAAAAAAAAACTGGCTTCCTCCAGAACCCTTAGCTGGGAGGATCCACTCTCAAGGTTTTTTTGTAAAGAGTCAGTGAGTCAGGAAAAAGTACAAAAAACGTCATAAAAGTCAGGACTTTTCAACGTGGTGTTTTGGTAGACACCCTGATGAACACCCCGACAACTGCAATCGAAAATTCGGAACCAGTGAAGTGAGTTGGCCAAGTGAGCGCACCGAGTTTACGATGCTTTTTTTAATACTAATTTTAGTGCCACGTTTAGAAAATAAAAAAAATAACACTAATCGCCCGAAAATAAGAGATACCGGTGTTGCCCACTCCAGACATCGGCTAGAACCACTTTCGGCGAGTGTTTTACATCACCCGGAAATTAGCGGTGATCCTCACAAACGCCACCGGCACGACGACGACGTGGACCCACCAAACGAAGAAACCATCGTCAGCACCCACTTCAAACCCTTCCCCACACCCCTCCACCTCTCTCTCACCACTACTCTTTCCATCCTAATTCACCCCTTTGGCTGGAAGTTGGGGCGTCCTTGCCAGTTGTAACGCCCAACCGCTCAGCCTTGCGGCAAGAAGCTAAGGAACGCGCACTGAAATGAGCCGTTCGTGGCGACAATCTGGCCGTGAATCAGGATCCTGTGTGTTCTCGCCTTCGCACGAGTCATGCGGAAAAATCCCGTCGGCGCTCGAGAGTTGTAAACAAGGGCGACGGACCGACCAACGTGCCGATTGGGGATTACTATTTAGCGCCTCGTGTATTCAGATGGCAAAGTAAGGCTGCCAGCAGTAGCCCTGCAGATAGTGATGGGCGCAAGTCAATTCTGGATCTGGAATTAACTGAGTCAATTTTGTGGGCTTGGTGGAATTGATTCACCATTGGGCGTCCATTGACTTGCTGTTTATCCAGTCTCAGTTCCAGTCAATTCCCGGTTATAATAATAATAATAATAAGACTTTCTTTGAACCATTTAAAAGAGCAAAGTGGACGTGCAAGGGTCCTGGTGGACCACTAACAGCACGCCAAATTTTAAAAACAAACTTAAGCAAATTCGCATTGGCAAATGCTCGTCGAAATTTAAGAAGAATTAAAAACCGTCTGGGGAGAAGAAAAAGGAATTAAAAAGTAGAAATTTGGAATTAAGGAGAATAGGGGTGACTGGCCTCAAGGGCAGTTTTCAGGGCGCAATAAGTGTGCCCTTAAATCACACGTATTAAGTTTTTTGCGGAAGATATGTAACGACGGTGCCGAAACAATGTCATTTGGGAGCGAGTTCCAAACAGGAACCACTCTCAGACCAAAAAATGCCCTCCTGCAATTCAGGTTATACTTGGGATTTACAAGCCTAAAGTCATTTCCCCGGGTTCGAGTCTCAGTACGAAAATCAAAGAGCGGTAAATCGACTGGAAGTAAACAGTGAATAATTTTGAAAGTAAGGATGAGATCAGCCTTCAGACGTCTGCATTCGAGGGTGTCGAGTTTGAGTATTTTTAGTCGCTCGCAATAAGGTTTCGTTCCTAGTCCAGGAAATCTTTTTGTATATCTCCTCTGGACCGCTTCGATTTTGTCAATGTTCTTCAAAAGTCTTGGTGACCAGATCTGGCTTGCATACTCCAGAACTGGGCGAACATAGATTTTAAAGGCCCAAAGTTTAGTTTCAGAGTTACCCGAGTTAATCCAGGAAATATTTTGACCAATTATAATAAATGAATAATAATAAATAAAAATTTAGCCGCATTAACAGCAGGAATACCAGAAGGGAAAGCCACTTATACTGGACCCGTACAAGTTTTTTTCCTAATTCATTCTTTAGTCTCTATTTAAAAAAAATACTGGTCGTTTCAAAAAAGCCCGTAGATTTAACTTACCAAGGATGGACCTAAAGTGTGCCGGGGAAAGAGCCCTGACCGCTTCGTCAGGAAGAGACTTCCACACAGATATAACTCGAAGTGAAAAGAACTGTTTTCTGCAGTCGCAATTAGCCGATTGTACTGCCAGTTTACATGAATGTCCGCTTGTAGTCCGGCACGGAGCAGGGTCGAAAAAGGGAAGACCAACATTCAAAAACCCCGAACGATTTTAAACGTCAAATATAGGTCTGCTTTAAGCCTGCGTAGTTAGAGGGACTCGAGTTTAGTTTTTTCCAGCCTTTCTGCATAGGATAGGTTTTTTTAAGTTAAGTAAGCTTTTCGTAAATTTGCGTTGAACGCGTTCTACCTTGTCAATATCTCCGAGAATAGACGGGGACCACACCTGGCTGGCAAACTCCAGCAATGGTCGAACAAACACCTTGTATGCCCAAATCTTAATAGTATTATTGCCAGATGTGAAACACCTTCACCACTGCTAGGCGGCTGAAGGCTCTCGCTACAATAAGGTCGCAGTGTTTGGTTTCCATGCAATTCAGCCGAATTCTAGCATAATTTCAGGTAAATTCCGGCAAAATTTACGACGTTGCTGAAAATTTAGACGATTTCGGTGAATTTTGGGGTTAAACTTGGGTGTAATTGAGTTTGGATTTTGTGAAGCTAAAATCCAAATCAATTGCACCCAAGTTTAACCCCAAAATTCACCGAAATCGTCTAAATTTTCGGCAACATCGTAAATTTTGCCGGAATTTACCTGAAATTATGCTAGACTTCGGCTGAACTGAATGGAATTGTTAAAAATATTTCCTGGATCAACCGGAATTGACTGGAATTAAGACCGGATAAACAGCAAGTCACTCGATGGAATGGATTTTATCAACTTTCAGTTCCGCTTGACTTGATTTGGTCTTGACTTGGGTATTTCCCGAAATTATAAAATTACTTGTTAGGAATTGACGTGATGACCATCCATTCAGCCCCATGTTGCGCACAGGTTGTGCTGACTTGTGAAATCATCCATCGGATTGGCGATGCCTACAATTGATTTGATTTTTACTTTACTTAAAATTTCTTGTTTTGACCCGATTTGATTCAACCTGAATTGCAGGTGCAGTTACACCCAATTCAGGCCCATTCCACAAAATCAAAGTCAATTACGTACACCCACTTTTAACCCAAAAATGTAATGAAATCGTCTAAGTTTTCGGTAATATCGTAAATTTTGCCAGAATTTACCTGAAATTATGCTGAACTAAGTTAAACCCACTACAACTATAAAATAATAGCCGTTTTTACAGTAAATGATCAAATGTTTTTTTGGTTTTTTTTGTCAGTGAGAAGCCATCTTGTTTCTGCAGCCGAGCCAGTATCTTTTTTGTTGCTGCATGGATACACATAGCACAGCTAGAAATGAAGAAAAAAGACGTGTTCAATACTTGCGCAACTGCAAATTTGCAGCTAAATTTAAAGCAAAGGAAAAGGCCATTTAACGGGCTGTAAAGGAGTGATATCAACACACCAAAACATTCGCCAAGTTAATCGCACCGAATAATACTTGGACGTTAAATGAAAACTTGCACATTGCTACCGAAAGTAGCGATGTTGTAATTTTCATTTGATCTTCGAATTATTAGTCGGTGCCAATAACTCGCCGAATGTTTTGGTGTGTTGATATCACTCCTTTGAAGAGCCGAACCATTTGGAAATTGGCGGTTCCTTGTACAGTTTTGGTTTTTGATGTGAATGTTATTGCAAAGAACTGCACCGATATCATGTTATTGCAAAAGATCAGTATCAGCTACCAGTATTGGAAAAACCTAATTTTTCCGATAATTTCTAGAAAAATGTACCAGTTTTCATGTCCAAATGAACGCGTTTAACCGTTTTATTGCTCTTCAGAATCATGTTAATATCAAGTTATTAACCAAAAACCAAACATGGGTCCCCTTCTCTGTTTTGCTAACGTGCCAACGCATCGTATGAAAGCAATTTCATTCTTTGCTCCAAAAGAACCCTACACTACTCTTTTCTCCTCTCTTATGAAGCATCTCGTAACGGTTTCCTTAAGTTGTATCATAAACGACGACGATACTTTGCAGGTTTAACGTCCTACCAGCCATATCCATGGCATCAGAAGGAGACAGGGATAATTTTGTTAGTCAATTCCAACTGGAAATTCTTGAGATCTTTTACGAGCCCGGCATGAGGCATGGCAGCGCCGTGAAATGACTGGGGGTGTTTGAGGGCACGCGTGAACTTAGGAATTCTGGTATAGCAATGAGGTAGTCGTGTAACCCTCATGCTCTCTAGCCACAAGGACGATAGCCCCTTGATGTTTCCACCTAGCAACAATCATTTTCCCCACTATTTTCATTCTTGCTTCCTGTCATGAACCTATTCCACCTACAAATGTCATGGTTCTTTGAGGCGTTGCCAATGTTCTCATTTCTCTTCAGTCCCTAAAGGACCATTTTTCTTGAAGTCCTCGCAGTATTCCTCCATTTCCCCCCCGCAATTGTGTCATTCTTTTCTCTATCCTAAGTTTCTCATTTTTGTCCATTCCATCTCTTGCACTACCTTTCCTACTCATTGGAAGGATGCTAATGTTACCCCAATTCACAAATCTGGTTCCCCTTTCCTTGTTACTAATTACGTACCCATTAGTCTCCTTTCACCTATTTTCAAAAGCTTTGAACAGTTAATCTCTGTGATCTTTCCGCACAGTGCACTCAACTCAGTACTCTCCCTACCTCTCAACATGGGTTCTAAATAAACAGTCAGGGCTTACTAATCTACTCACCGTCTAAGAGCCTATCGCAAGTTCATTGACATCAATCTACCTTGTGACTTTGTTTTTTTTTTTTCGACTTTAGTAGAGTTTGTTTCACACTGTCTCGCATTCTAAGTTATAAATTAACTAATTATGGTTTTACCACTGGCAATATATCCTGACTGAATTCTTACCTGCAGGCAAGGCGGCACTGTATCTTTTAAAGTGGGTCTTTCATTTCTTGGACTCAGGTGACTTCAGGTGTTCCTCAAGGCTCCGTTCTTGGCCCCTTCCTTTTCAATGTTTTCATTTCTGGCTTGCCAGCCGTTATTCTTTCTTCTGATGTATGTTAAGACACTGACTTGAAATGCTACTGGTTCTGTTTCCCGTCAACTGCTCCAAGGTGGCATCCAACGAGTCGGTTACTGGTTACTGTCCAATTCCCTTCTCTTTAACACTGACAAATATCACGACCTTTATTTTGGTCATCACAATCTCACGTCCCTTAATATCCTTCCGTTCATAATCATGCGTGCCTCAAAGGGTTCAAAGGGTTGTAGCAAGTGTTTAACGGCCTCCGGTCATCATGTGCCGCACCGTCCATACTAACATTGCCCTCAGTTTCTGAATGTTTTATCTCTAAAGTTGTTCGTGAGGCAGTATGTGTTCTTAAGGTCTTCTCTGACCTTACTCCTGCCCTTTTTTACTGTTTCAGAATTTTCCGACTTCCACTTCCTGATTATTGCTCCCAAATTTGTGGCCTTATAATCTGTACTCACTGAATCGTCCTGAAAATTGTCAACGTCGCCTTACCAAGTGGTGTCACGTCATTAATTCTTTCTCTTACGTTGATAGCCTACGTGCACTTCGTCTTACTCTGATGAGCCTCATTATCGTGAAGATGATACCTACCTATCAACTTTCTAACAGTCTCCTTGGCGTGGACCCTGCCCTTTTCCCCTTCGAATTTCAACGCTACTCATGGCCTGCATCTACGGCTTTCTTTGAGGACTAATAACCTCCGTTTCTAGTTTGTTATTTTCGTTGAGTTTGTAGGTGTGGTGTCCTTTGATGGATGGGTGCCACTGAACCGTAAATTTCGGTTTCTATTTCTTTTTATTTCCTTTCAGCCTTACAGATGCCTGTTTTACAAATGACAGGTTGCAGCGTCGTATGCCATGAATTAGTTCTATGAAGCACTTGATTTCAACAAGCGAAATAATGAGCAATAAAAATTTCTTTTTGGACAACAAACAAGCCACCTGTCTCCTTAACTACTGAGTGTAAAGTCGGTGCGTCCACGTGCACCAAGGAACAAGCGGTCAAGGTTATCGATATCACTGGTACTAGATGGAACCCATCTAGCGGTTCGAAATCTATGTTTGAAAACGTCCGATAGCTGGAAAAAAGCGCCCGTGATGTCGTTAGGCTTAACTTTGCCACTTGCTCCCTGGTGCACGTTGACCCACCAACTTTACACTCATTATTTAAGGATGCAGGTGGTTTGTTTGTTTCATAAACAGAAATGGTGTGTTCCTTCGCTTGTTGAAAGTAAGGGCTACACAGCACTGGCTGTAAATGGCTGTAATGGCTGTAAATGGCTGTAAATAGCTGTAAATGGCTTTAGATGCTGCATTTAGATTTGGTGGCAATCCCCTTTAACAATGCTAATCTTTATCGCTCTCTCGGTATTCGACCATTGCCGGTGTCCGATTGGCTAAAAGCAATATTGGCAAAGGCCTGCTTGTCGATTTGTAAATAAGCAAAATTCGCTGTAAACATCATACATGTAAATTGGAACGTAAGCAACTTTGTGTACTCGCTTTTCACTCCTGTGACGTGACACGAATTAGAATTCAGAACCACTCCTTTAGTGGATCACTGCCATACCGCCTTTCCTGGGATGGGGTACCCTATGTTGAATTCATACACGAAGTGCAGCTACCAAACCCCAGAAAGTTCGGCTGAGAAGAACTGGGCCTGTGGCGTGCTATCTAGCAAGAACAAAGCTTGCAGCCGTGCGGACAGAGACGAAGATGGCCCGTTACTAACGCCTCCCTGTGGCGAATCTGAAAGATACATTCTTCCCCCTCGCTTTAACCCCCTCTTCTTCCCGGCCTCCCTCCCCAACAATGGCAAGAGTGGGCGTCGACCGGTAA
>JAHWFP010000758.1:0-15427 GCA_023313725.1 Lithobius niger | reverse complement strand
TATTAAGGAAAATTGGAAATTAGCTTATTAATAAATTGGAAAATTTAAGATTTTCGCTGCTGGCTAATTTCCAATTTTCCTTAATGTTGATAAAGACACACGAAAAAAATTTAATCTGGCAGTTACCGTCAGATATACTTAAAAAATACCGTCATAATAAAATATGTGCACTAATACACTACTATTGTTTAGGCTACTTTGCTAAAACATGATCTTACTTGTAAGTGTCGGGTTCGAGGCTGGCCCCATCCACCCCTGTGGTACCTAGTGCTCATGTCGATTGCGGCATGTTAAAATTCCCTCTTTCGCCGTCAGTGGGGCAGATGACCCAGAAGGGTTAACGCTAGGATCGGACTAGGCCGTGTGCCAGTCTGCCAATGGCAGAAGCGCCTTTGACAATTGCTTTCTCCAATCCCTTATGCTGCTTTGGTTGTAATTGGAAAGTAAAGATTCCACTTGCTTAAAAATGTCAGCAACTGCCAAATAAAAGACAAAAATCGCGCGTTTTAGGCCTAAGAAATCCAGTCTAATAGCATTGGCATCAGCAAGAGGCTCTTCTATTCCCCCACCAGTGCACCTTGCAGCTAACCCAGTTAATGGCTCCACCAATCCACCATAGAGTTATACACGATAATACTACGTCGTGTCACTGCCTACAGGTGCCCTGGCGCTCTATGCCGCTCTTTTTTTTATTATTATTATTAACATATTTTTTTTAATATTAGCTTTTCTTTATTTTCTTTTGGTATTGGCTGAGAAAGGCTGAAAAATATAACGGAAATGACGTAACTTGGACGTTAAAGGCACCTTTTCATCTTTTCAACTTGTAGATGCAGCACTGTAGGATCTACGAGCAATATAAAGAAAATAGCGGTAAAATAAAAAAAGAAACAACACTTTCGCTGCAGCGCCGCGAATTATCACGACTAAAGCGAGATCACGTGACCCAAATCAGCCAATTGGATGACGGAGAATCTGGCACGTAGATGCTGTGTTTAGAAGATGGGCAATGCTGTAGAAATGGTAAACCGTCGATTTTAAGGCGACGAATTGTCCGGGGATGATAAGTCCTACATTCGGTACCTGCCCCCACTTGCCCTGGAGGGATGCAGTTTGTGTGGCGTAGACGTCTTTTTTCGCAGAGTGGACAACCCCCCACCTCCCCCAAAATTAGTCTCGTAATCTTGGTGACGTCTTAATATAGTGCAGCTTTTAAGAACCTGTATTGATTTGAGTTGCTGAGCTCGATGTCGCAGCAGGTCGTATACAGTTTAAACATTTAAATTTTAAAGTTTAATGAGCGCTTGCTGTTTTAATCTGATCGTGTGCATCGTAGCGAGGTTTAAAATGAACAACAACGGATATAATGATTACATTAACCTTTAAGCACCTTCCTCGTTTACGATCTAGTTTAGTAATTCACGCTCCAATAAAATATTCCAAGTTTATTTGAGTTTAAAAGAGTTCGGTCTCGTTTGATGCTTACATTCAAGCTGAATGATGGTCCGAAAGCTGTAGTTTGGTCTGATAATTTCCTGGAAATCGTTGTAATTCGGTTATTATTGAATAAATTAAACGCGCTCTCCTTAAATAGTCTTATGCAGGAAATGAAAATATTCCATCCATTGTAATTTGCACGCAAATTTGTAAATCAAAATTGTTGTTAGGGTGCATCTCCACTTACGCGAGACCAAGCATCGCGCGATTCCATTTACGCGATACGCGAGCTGCGAGGCCTTGCTAAACAAAACTTGGGCTTGTCGCGTTTGTCTACTGAGCCAATGAAACAAGATGGAAAGTCAAATGGGCTCGGAGAAGGGTTGAATAAATACAGATGCAAACCTATTTACGTTGCCTTTCGGACTTAAATGTTAGACTGCCGGAGCGTGGAAATGAACCCACGACCTTTGAAACCAAATGCCGTGGTCCCGCTGCTGAGACATAACCGACAAGGATAGGTAGAATTTAACACGTACACATATACATATAAACACACACTTTTTCCAAATACACAAGAGCGACCAAACTGTATCAGCGTTGGAAACGGTGCATCCAACATTTCCACCCGTGTGTACTACGGACTTCAGCAAGCAACCCAAAATTATTATTAGCCAGCGAACAATTTTTTCATGCAATGATGCTTGAGCGTGCCAATTTTTGAAACGGCGTGTCCAGTGATTTGATTCACAGGATGCGCTGATTGAGTGAGCCAAGCGAACGAAAATCAGCGTTTGTTAGACAGTGTACCAAAAAATTGGATTGAACAAACTTAAATCGGTGAAAGCGTTTGTTAGCTTACGTGCACAAAATTTGGATTGAAGAAACTTAATTTGGTGAAATATGTACTGACACATACGCAACCAGACTGTACCAGTGTTCAAAACGGTGCATGCAAGACCAGCCCAGCATAGCACGGGCTTTCTTTAGTAAACATATAAACACACACCTTTTCCAATCGCCGTGTTAGTATGGCTAAGCGGTAGGACCCCGCTCTTTCGTTTCAAAGGTCGTAGGTTCAATTTCCCGCTCAGGCAGTTTGGCATTAAGTCCAAAAGACAGCGCAAATAGGTTCGCATCTGTATTTATGTATTCTACTGAGCCAAAGTCTATCCCGCTAGTTTGGATCTTCGCTGCATAGCAACCAATCAGAATGGCTCTGAAAATAACATGGCGGAAACTTTGCCGTCGCGTGTCCCTGAACGCGAGCGGCTTGTCGCTCAGATTTAGTAAAAGACTTGCGTTGCGAGACAAACGTGCGAAGTAGTAATGAATAACTAGCTGTACCCCCGGCGTAACATTCGCCTGCTAGCTGGTTCCCGCATACCTGAACATAACACTGTAGTGGGCCCCGGTTTCCCCTATTGTGTGGCCTGAATATCCCCCATCTCTGCTCCCTCTTTGAACCCCTGCTGATTTGTGTTATGGAAGTAAATGTTTATTTTCAATGGAGGACGTTTCTCTGTTCTGATACCAAGCCCAACAAACCCAACAACGGTTGTGCATGCAGTGATTGTTACTCAACCAACTTTGAAACTCTTCCAAGTCGGCTCTTCAGAGCTAGCTTTATTAATGCAATATGTCGATTGTTATAGGCCAAATCTGTTTGTTTGACATTGTCGGTCGCTCGCCCTCTTTCATTGTAGTGCATAATAATGATGAATTTGCTTGCCCAACCTAAGCGTATTATATGTATAGATGCGAGTGGCAGGTGCCCTACACACAAAACGTGATGCGGGCCATTTTTTTCTCCTCCGTTCAAAACGAGCAAGCTATCGCTTGAATAGGACTACCGAGGAGCAGGGACTAGTTGGAGGAACAGTGAGATGACGTCTTGGTCGCTAGTTCGTGTATTGTGCTCAGTTGTCTGACTGGCCTACCACACACCGAGTTGAGGTTTTGCATGGTTGGAGTCATTATCGTATTAGCGTTACAAAAGTTTGATAGTTAAAACTGAATCGTTTTCGGAAGAGCTGTGAAATATTATTTATTGAGCAAAAGCAAGCAAAGCTTTGGTATTAAAGAACGCCAATGAAAACTTTGTAACAGCATCACTGAAAAATTGTTGGTCCAAATAACTTAAAATTTTGGCCATAATCGCGGCCATAGCACAAACTTGGTTTACCGTGAGAAAAACCCAAGATCGGGCCTGTGGTTGAAGAATAATCACCAAAAAACTGTGGCATGGTAGGCCTGTGGTGATCACGAAGCTCAATGTTGAAGCGATCCTTAGAAGCTTACTGCTGTAGCCTGGTGCAACATATCAACAATGTCAACAATATCCATGGATCCTGTATTGTGAACAATATGTCCTTGTGCAAAAACTGTATATTTTAAATTTTGTATCGCGTAAAAACAGCTGTTTCGTGGTCTTCATATTTCGCACATAGTCGCTGAATGAATGCGTGTTGTGTGCTGCCAACTAGCGAGGGACTAATGAAGCTGATGTGTGCTGTGCTGCCATCTGACGTGCGATCGCGACCTCACTGTAAGTTCGTAATTTTGACGTTTTTCTTTTGACTGTTAACGCGTAAAAAACTCAAATCATCTTCAATGTTAGCCTTCTGACAGCCGTCTTCCGTCGCCTATTTCAACTTCAGAACAGAACCAGATATAGACAAACGGTTTTTACTATTAGACTTAGCGACCAAAAGTTAATTTTAAAAACGCAGTAAATTAAAATATCGTTGCCTCCTTGTTGCCTCCTCGTCGTTGTTTCGACGTAACTCAATGAAATAATAAAATTTGATCGTAGCATTTAAACACTACAGGAAGACACGCAACCGTAAACACATTACCTTCATTTAAAATAGTCTCGACACCACGTTGTATGAATGAATAGGCCTGCTCTCGACTGTAATTCTGAAACCTTAGCTGCTACTTACGAAATTAAAACGGCAGGTAAAAAAAAATTAGGTATAAAAGCTGAAAATTGGGCCTTAAATCACGTTGCTACGGCTGCGTCAAGTCTCCGCGTCGTGTTGCATGAATGCATGCGCCTACTTTCGAACCCAGTTCTACTGTACGTCAGCTGCTAATTACGAAATTAAAACGGTAGGTAAAAATTAGACCTAAAAGCTGACAATTACGCCTAAATTCTAAAACTAGGCCTGAAAGCTAACACATTTTAAACGGCAATTGTGATGGTTTCTACTTTTAGATTATATAGTAGAGAGTGCCGCTGCAGAGCGTGATAGAGGTGTGCGCCTTAACATTTACGAAAGTGGCGAAACTAAGTTGTTTATAATAAACAGCGTTGTTCTAATATCAGCTCATTCCTGTGTGTCGATCACGCAGTTGTCGGTGGCTAATTTTATTTCGTTTTGTATTAGTTTCGCTTTCTTGTAGCTAATTAAAAATATGAAACTTGAAGCAGAACACCATGAATTAAAAAAAAAAACTCGTTTCGTTCATTTCAAGTCTGTTGAGGGAGCTATCACAAATATGCTTTCGGAATACAAAAACTCAGTTTTATTCACGCGTTTGCGCTTCGAGCTTCGTTTGTAAGACGCCACAAAACCTGTTCACCAATAGACGTATGCGACGTCTAGTATATTGTTGCGAGTTTAAATCCGGATTTCAACGTTGGAATTGTACCACCCCAGCAAGGTTACGCTGATGACGTCATTTGTGAAATCTGCCAAGCCCGAAGACCACATGACGTCAAATTGTAATGAACGATTGTCCTCCAAAATTAATACTCATTGTTAGTTGAAATAATCCTATTTGATCAATTGTTGTAATAATACGTAGCTATGATTTGTCTGTACATAATGCTTGACATCAATTGTAACGGCTCGAGCTCGCTTGGTGTTCCGCCGGGTGCTCCCAACAATTAGGTATTAACCTAAAATTCCATCCGCCACCAACTCTCCAACTCCCCGCATTCAAAGGTAATTTCGGCCCTATAATTAGAATTTTTTCCAATTTCCCCAATCCCCGAACTTAAATTCAAACCAGACCAACCCTGTTGCTAGTTCAGCACTCCAACCCCGTAGCTACTTAGTTTAGCAGTCTACGTATGAAATAGCCCGAAACTAACTAATCCAAATTTTCCCAAGGAAGCCTAATGCCGTTGACATTCCATTTAAGGCCCTAAGCCAAGGTTAGTGTCGCCCTTGAACTTCAGGCGAGCCCAAGCACACGATCGCTCATATTTAACATTAAACTAACACCAAAACTGAACCACGACTACCAGCCTTGTTCCATCGGTTAATGTTAATTTGGAATTCCCGCAACCCGTTGACAAGCACCACGGCACATTTTCAAGTTGGTCCCTTAACTGTGGGGTTGGCATTGGGGCAGCTCCCATACGTACTAAAAAAACCCTACAATATTAAACCCTTCCGCACCTGGCCGTACTGCTATGCAAGAAGGTAAAAGTCCACTGACGAAGAATGACTTTCCTGTGGGTTTCCTGAGATCCCGATCGAGGCTAGCAAAGAACAGCTGGGCTGTTACGAGCGTGACCTATGACCCAACAGGATGCGAGATCAAATCGCCTTACCGATCTTGTGAACACGGAAGTTTATTAAACGCCCTCTCGTAAAAGAACGTCTGGACTGGAATGGATACCTATGCTAAATAAGAGTTCAGCAGTCGTAACATTACATAAGAAACAAAATTATGCTATGGCACAGGGCTGGTGGAACCTAAAATGAAGTGGTACAGCTACGAAAAAAAATATTGGGCATGAACAATTTTAATGTAAAAACAGAGAAGACATTTGGAACAGTGTTGCCATGTGGAAGAAACAAAAAGGCCTGCGGAATTTTGACCAAAATGTCCGTAAATTACACAAAAAAATCGGCAGAAATATAAAAACGAGAATTTCTCCTGCTTTGTATAATTTAATTTCGTTTGTTATACACAATGTTTGTACCTTCAATCTATGTACACAGAACGCGCGTTTTTCGCTTTTTTGAAGCGCTTTACCGTTGCACGAGAGAACAAATTTCGAGTATATAGAGCACCGTCAATAAGTTCAAACGCTGCCCGTTGCTAACGGCAACCGAACAACCGAACAACATCTTGTAACGGAGGTAAACACTCGCGTTTGAAGCAAGCAAACGGCGTTTGGCTGGTTTAGCTTCGTCCAACTCGTTTACGAATGGCTGAATTGCTGGAAATCGAAAAAAAGGATGAACCAGTCTACACCCTTTCATTGCCGCAACCCAAAATCCTACAAAATTGTAAACCATTTGATGAAAAAAAAATGGCGTCAGCGTTGATCACACGACAAACGAAAATAACAAAATGGCGACAGGGTGATCCTTTTTCCCCCTCCACTACAACGGGCCAATCCAGAAGCCAGGTGTCCAAGGTCACGTGATGACAGTGCCGCAGCGACTGTGACTTCTACTGCCACTGCGCTATTGCTAGCGCTATACTAGAGCTCTTTAAGTTTGTGCGGGCAGCTGTAAGTTAAAATGGAGGCTAAAATAATCTGTAAATAATTATAAATTTTAGTAAACAAATCTTTTTGTCTAGAAAAATCGTGAACACAGACTTATTCACGGATGTAGCAACTCGGATTTTGAATGACGAGAGAAGATTGCTTGTAAATGGTGATTCGATATTTCGTTTCGCCGAAACCGAAACTGTTCGGAATTAGTGTTACCCAACATTCTTAACAATATTTCCATTTAAACCAGGAAGTGTGGAAATTCATTAAGTTTCAAACACTATTAAGAAAAAAAGAGGTGTGCTAATATTTATTTCAATTTTATTTACGGACAGGAAAACAGGGTAATCAGGTTACAATGTACAATATCAGGTTTTCTTATAACTGAAAAGGGGCACGGCTGGCATGCAACTTTTTTTACACGGAGCTGTCGGATCCCACGAAATTGGCGAGTTTCAATTTTTCGTATTTTTCCAAATTATGTGCCTCGCTCGCTGCGGCTAATTACATAACATCAGAAACCCGCACGCAAAAACTTGTCCGGGCAATCGAAAATTGGCCGGCCAAAATCGCGATCCGAATGACGCCTCGGATCCAGTCGGTCCGTGTCAAAAAGTTATTTGCGCACGGCTGTAAAGCTGTACAGCCGCACCGCGTCCATCGGCCTTGCTATGGCGTCTCGTATATCAAGTTTCAGTACAAAACCCGCTACATAAAACGGCAAAGGTTGGAGTCTTTAAAAAATGTATTTTGGCAACTTCATTATTAAATTTTCTGTCTCTTCCTTTATGGATTTCGTTCTTCCCTGAGGGAGAAAGAATCGTAAAGATAAATTGCTGTTCTTTCCTTTAAAAAAACTCTTTTATATTGTTCTTTGCATTATATTATTTTTCCTTGGCTGCTGCTGGAAACTTCTCAAATGTTTGGCGTAAACAGACGCTCTGGATTTCCAACAAACAACTCTATACTTACAATCTGGAGTGGTCGTGCAATACGTTCCGGAAGTGCCTAAAGCAATAGTTGTTGTGACGGAGTGAACGAAACTGGCGGATGGAGCAATTCACTTCCGAATGTAAAAATGAATAAATGATGAATTTTGACCTTTGATGCTGCGGAACAATGTCTGAAGTCAAATTTAGGGAAAAATGGCCGCAAAAAAAAACAAAAAAAAACTGGAAGCCACTGGCAAAAAAAAAATAAAAGCTGAAGAAAAAAAAACACAGAAAAGACCGTTACGAAAGAAAGTGGTACCCTCGTAAAACTACGTAAACTGTAAAAACTACGTAAAAAGCCAAGATAACTAACCTGTTTTTTTATTTTTTATTTCCAATATTAACTTAGTAGAGTTTACTACGATATCACATGTGTCCTTTGTGCGAGGGCTATCCATAACCAGACATGCGTTAACATAGCAACGCCTGTTCACGTGACCTAAAGCTATCGCGAGGTGAGCGATCGGATGTCATAAGCCTTCCAAATAGAAACGCCTCTTCCGGTCAAATGTCGCAACTAAGACGTAGTGTGCCTCGTTTCAATTCATCCAATCAGGGAGCAGGTCGTTGAATGACGTCATCCCTCGAGAAGTAACTTACTGACCACTTCCATTCACATGACCATGCATGTGTCCATTCGTTATCCTTCCTTTTACTAAATTTACAACGTAATTTGTAGAATTTACGGTGTCTGTACTGGAGGGAGAGATCTTGGGACTTGATAGAATGGCGATGACAGATGGAAATTGACGGCGAAACAAGCGATAAAAACGATCGAGTCGGATTGCCTTTGTACGGATGGTAATATATGGTTCATATTGATTTACATGATGGTCTGTAAAGAATGCTCGCCCGACTTAACAAAGATCCACCTTCCTGACCTGATGGAGATGGGGATGACAGTTATGAGAATTTGGGAAAGATGACATGACTAAAACTGGGAGGATTAGGGTAAAGAGAAAGTTGGGGGAATAAATTCTAATTATATTTACCAAAGATTGCAAGATGAAGCCATCGGATGCTGGGTGATTGGATTGGGGCACAAGATAATATTTACACATCGCTCGACCAACAATTGGTTGCCAAGGCAATACATGGTTCTTACGTTGTTTACATTGGAATGATCTAGACACACGCTAGTGTGTCGCGCCAAGTTAGGAAACAATCATCACAACAAACATCACATCAGTTCAATTGTCGAGGTTGTAAACCATTGTAGCGCGGCGCCATAGCGTCAGTGACTTATATCTTAAAGCATAGTTGGGCACATTTCAGATACTTGGGGAAAAATAATAATGCGGTTCAAAAGCTTAAATTGTGTTGAAATCGAGAGCAATGACCTACCTGACAAAAATTAACTCTTGTAGGAATGGCAGCTAAGCTGCATTCAATGCAAAATCTGACCCTCAATAACGTTGTAAATGTGTTGTTACCGAAAGTAGCAATGTTCTAGTTTTCATTTAACCTTCGAACTATTAAGCGGTGTGATTAACTTGGCGAATGTTTTGGTGTGTTGATATCACTCCTTTGAAGGGCCGAACCATTCGGAACTTGGCGGCCCATTTTACCAGTTTTGGTTTTTGATATGATAATTACACAAGCCAATTTTTTTTTGTTAGCAATGCAAGGAACCTGAATACTGTTGTTTTGGAGACGAGGACCCTGCCAACTGGATTTTTTTGCTTGCTTTTTTCATGGTTCCCCGGGGACCCCTCACAAAGCTCGCGGTGGTGTGGGTGTGAAATCCCCCCCCCCCCCGTCTCTTATTAGGTCACCAACTGGGGGCCTTATGTAGATGAGGGTTAAAAAAACGCTAACAGTATTTTTTAACATTAAAGGCGCCTGTTCATCATTTCGATAGCGTTGCCCAGATTGTAAACACAGCATCCACGTTCCAGATTCTCCGTCATCCAATAGGCGGATGTGGGTCACGTGATCACGTTTTAGTTATGAAAATCGCGGCGCTGCTCCATTGTCGTTCCATTTTTAATTTACCCCTATTTTCTTTACGTTGCGCGAAGATTCGACGGTGCTGCATCTAGGAGTTAAAAAGGTAAAAAAGCGCTTTTAAGTTTTTATTGTACAAAACCCGTCGCACCAAAGATGGATTAAGAAAAATTGTCGAAGTTTAGTTAACAATATGTTGCAAACTTACTGCTCTTTGGAAGCCAGAAACAGGCCCGAAAGCAGCATAAACTGCTTCAGCCCCGTATATACCCTACTGTCGAAGCTTACAAGCACTCCCCCACACCCCCTAGCAAACTTTGTCCGACCCCTTCCAAAATACTTTTCTGCCTGCGCAACAGTGATTGCCAAGACTAGCTGGCAACATTCGTATGTTGAATTTGAAAAACGGAAGTCCCCACCCAAAATCCTTCGGTAACAACCATAAGTTTAAACATTACGTTAATTAATTACTGATGTTATGCGTTACACCAAAAAATCATAGGTGTAACGCATAAATTCTTGGTTACACAGATACTTGTGCGTCCGCAGCTGGACATGTCCCGTGCCTCTCGAGATCAGACCAGATTCTCGATGCTGCAGGTGCCCAATAGCAACAGGTACAGAGGTTGACGGGTGTATCTCATAGAGCGTACGCCCCGTGGAACCTCCGCCCCACCGGGCCTGCCACTCCCCATTAGAAACTGCAGAAACAACTGGATCCAAATCCTTCGGGCCAACAGAAAAGAGAACAGGGTGGCTTCTGGATTCGTAACCGAGACGGGCAAGTTCATCGGCAGTCTCATTCCCGAACATGCCTGAATGACCGGGCACCCAGACCAAGAAGACTGAGACATTTGCCTGAGAGGCCTGAAACAGTTTCCACCCAATCTCAAGTGCGATTGGGTGAGAGACCATCAAAGACCTGAAGCACCGTCTCAGAAAACCTAATCCTGCAACAGAATCGGAAAAGATGCAGAACCCAGGTAGCCACAAATCGAGCCCGATATCGATAGCAATCGAGATTGCAATCAGCTCACCGAGAAATGCGGACGGAAGACCGGAAAGAAAAAAACTAAATTCAAGGTGGAGTCCCGGAACGGAAATTCCCGCTCCACCCTCAAAAACATCTGGGTGAAAAGACGCGTCACAGAATATCCTAACGAGTGAGGGAGAGTCCACAGTCCAAAGAGGCGGTTCAGTTGGAAGCAGAGCACCCAGAGCTGGGGCACACCAGGTCCACGGGCTTGGCGGATGAACCGTGCACGGGTTGGAGAACTTGTGTAAGTTCTCCTGCAGGAGCAAAGTGGCACCAAAACCCAGCGTGCCCAACAATTCCCGAGCGCGTAACGGTAATGTTATGTAGGCCAACAGTGTGCGGGTAAGTGGGTCGATGTTCCCCCTAGCGATAGCCCTATGGCAGATTCTGATCAGAAGACCTTTAGCGCGGATGTCAGCAGGTTGTTCACCTGTTTCAACCAGCAACGCCAAGATAGGGTTGACGGTAAACAGCCTGACACAACTCTCAGGCACTCATTCAATGCTACCTGAACACTTTGGATAGCAGGCCTAGAATTAACCAAAAACGGCAGGTGGAAATCAGCGCAGGCCCTAACATAGACCCTGTAAAACGTGGTTACAATGGCCCGCTTTGCCACCAGTTTATTTGTGGCAAACGATTTCAATATCCTCAGACGAGAGGAAATGCTTTCCCTGACAGCCTTTGCATCACCAACCCAAGTCAATCCTGGGTCCAACCAGAACCCTAGGAACCTAACCTTGGGCCTTGATTTGACCAACGTACCGCTCACAGTAATGGACCCCTCACAGACTTGACCCCTCTTAAATATCATTAATTCTGTCTTGGGACCGGACAGAGCCAGGCCCCTGATAGCTAGCTGCTGAGCACCCCTGGTAATGACTCCCTCTAAAGTAGCAAGAAGCAATGTTACGGTCCCTCCCAACAACCCAGATCGCCACATCATCTGCATAAGCGACAAAATTTGCCAGAAGGTTCATATCCACAAGGACAGCATTAATCGCGAAGGTGAAGAGAGCCGGGCTCAAACAGCTGCCCTGTGGGAGGCCCCTATCGGTAGAGGAGACACTAGACCAGAACCCGTTAACCCTAGTCGCAAAGCATCGGAGTCCAAGCAGTGCAAGGATAGCATCTTTCAGCTTCTTGCTGACCCCCATGTCTCCCAATGAATGCCCCACCCAAGCTACATCAACCATGTCGTACGCGGCTTTGGTGTCTAGGAAAACGACATCTGCAAAACGGTCATTCACCCAGGCTTCCCTAATTCCCGACTCAAGGTAGAGGACCACGTCTTGTGCTCCCCTGTTCTTCCTAAAGCCAAACTGGGCACCAAACAGGCTCCCGGAACTTTCCAGTTGCCAAACCAACCTGTTGATCAAAATCCTCTCATAAATCTTCCTAGGGCAGGAGAGGAGAGCTATTGGTCTATAACTAGCGACACTCGTGCGAGTTTTTTCCCTGTCCAGAACAGGAAAGAGGATAGAAAACAGCCAAGATCGAGGAATAGGTGTGCCATCAAATCTACTCTAATAAAAGGCAAGCAACTCACGTCGTCCCTTATCAGACAGGCTCTTCAGATGAACGTATCCCTGTCAATCCCAACAGCACCTTCTGAACGGGAGGAATCAATCGCAGCTGTCAATTCTGCCAAAGATAGCAGTGTACCGCAGTGGGACGAGCAATCGTCCAACACTATAGGTGGAGGAGGACCCTTCTGAGAACCGAAAACAGCAGCAAAATTGTCATTAAATGCCTCTGCCATCCTCAGGCCCCGAAGAATCTCCCCTGCTTGGTCAAAGACCCAGGAAATAGCGGAACGGAAGTTCTGAGGCCGGACAAGAGCCCAAACTCTAGCAAGTGGTAATCCCTGAAACACACGCTCACAAAGTCGCATGTCGAAGTGAGCCTTCTCCTTATGCAGAATAAATCTCGTTTCCTGCGAAACACCAACAAACTCAAACCATCTAGTGGCCGTTGAAACTCGCTTGAAGTGCTGCCAGGCTCTCCGCTTATCCCTAACTGCTTTAACACAAGTTAACGTCCACCAAGCCGGATGATGGCCCGAAGGACGATAGTCCTGCCTCAGTGAATTGCCTCTTTTGCCAACCCAACGACCGATCCACGGGGCAAACTCTCCAGAATCAACTACTGGGTAATTTGACTGCTTCTGTTTACTGAAAGCATGGGTTAAAGACCCGTTATGCGATAGCGCCACGGGAAAGTGGTCGCTACCCCTAAGGTCTGTGGATACCTCAAAAGAAAACAGAGAGACAAGGCCAGAGGAGCACAAAAACATATCCAGCACAGATTCTTGAATTTCACCCCCATACCGCCTAACAAAAGTGGGGGTTCCATTTTGAATGATTTCCAGGCCCAAGCTGTCCAAAGTCCCTGCCAATAATCGACCCCAAGCATCACACCGCTCACTGCCCCAGAGCCAGTGGTGTGCGTTAAAATCACCACTCAGGACAAGAGGCCTGGGAAGAGAGTCAACCCACCCCACCCACTCCTGTCGGTTGACCGCACCAACAATGTGGACGAACCCAACCGTGATCCAGCGAGATGCCCACCATATTCTTATGATACAGGCGTCAATCCCGGTACATAAAGGATAGGAGAAGAGAACAAAGGGAACCCAGCTTTTCACATAAATTCGAACTCCAGAGTGGCCGGGACCAGCGATTCCACTACAGTCATTCACAAATGGAGTCGTGTTAATTGGCAATTTAGATTCTACCAAGCCTAAAATATCAACTTTTTGTGCCAAGCATTCAGTATCTTCTACTTTATTACTCGTCCCCCTCACATTCCATGAACACAATATGAATTTTGGAGTGGGCTGCAAACAAAGAGCTCCAATAGGTGCTTCCCCCAGAGACCTGCAAGCAATCCCGTATTGCAGTCCACACCACCAATGACGTCATCTGCACAAGACTCCATTTCCTCTGGTTTGCCCGCTGGCAATACTACACTAACGGCAGTGCTATTCGTCACAGTAGATTGGGCGCCATTACCCGCCGCTTCACAACACTCATAGCCCCATCGCCCACCACAGAAACCATTGCACAATCACTACCTGCATTATTCGCACCGTCACCACTACCTTCACCATTGATCATTATTACTGAACGAGCAGGGACACACACATCCTCTTCAACATTCACAGCTCCTTCGCATCAAGTGGAGAGGTTTCAGTGACCCCAGCCAGGGGGAAAATCTGTTTTCATCTGTTGCAAGGTGCTTGCTAGAAGGTGGAGAACTGGCAGACATGGCTCTCTTCTTGGAGACTAGCTTCCTGCGAGTGTGAACGGTTTCCAAACCACCAGAAGTGTTGGTCGACGGTCCTGGGATCCCGAATAGGACAGGTGGGGCAGCATTGGAGTCAACTGGTACTTGACCTTGACTGAGAGCAGAACCATTTGCTTGCCGATCGGCAGCATGACTCGCAGGCTCTGACGATGCCGTTTTTCTGTTATCTTGCACGTGTGGCTCGGCTTCTCGGGCTGGCACCAATTGGGAACATAGGTTTCTCTTTGGCAACAGCTCACGACACACTCTGCAGTAGATATAAGGGCAAACTTTCCTTACATGTCCTCTTTGGGAGCAATTCAGGCATCGTGGAGGCCTATCGTGAAGTGCAAGGAGGACCGGTACACCCCTAACTCCTACTACATCCAGAATGTCGTCAGTCAGAATGTTGTCCTTCAATTTCAGCACTGCCGACCGTGCACCAGAAACACAGTCTTCAAGCTCGTCAATTAAGTGGCATTCTTGCCTGAGACTAGCTACCTCCCCATAAAGCTCTTCTAATGTCAACATCTGGCACACGTAGGGAGAGCCAGTGAATCTTCATTCGTACAGTGCGTTCGTGTAAATCATGGACCGATGTTGGATGGCCGTTGAGCAATAGTGACCTTTGATTGTAAACACGTTGTTTCGCTTCGCTATCAGAGAAACCAACTTGGAAAATATTGTTGGCACGAAGCCAACATATCCCAGTAAAACGCTTTAAGTCTATAATTGGGGACAGCCCATCTCTCACGTGCTGCACCAAAAAAGGCCTGCCAGCCTGGTTAGCGATGAGTACTAAAGATTTCTCCATTGGTATGTTAGACAAGCTGGCCTTGTAAAGTCTTTTTAACCAATTGAGATCGCGGTGATCATTGTCTGACTCGTACCAGTTTTCCATGGATGATCCAGATCTATCTATTTCTGCACTTGGAGCCCCTGACTTTTCTGTGTGTGTCAACGCATTAACATACGGTGGGGGTTTAGGCTTCCCGTCACCACCTCCTACATTAGCTAATTGAATCACTTCTCTAGCAACCGCTGCCAATTCAACAGGGAGCTTAATGTAAACACCATTGTCAACAACACCATGAAGCACATTGTTACGATCGCTATTGTTATGGTCCGACCCGATTAAGCCTTGCTCTTCACGAGGTATTTTTCCCTCAGTGACACCATATAAGTTCAAATCATCAATATCCAAACCGATCATTTCTGCAAACTTCAGCACTTCACTATACTGTATGTTGTGCTTGGAGGGAA
>JAHWFP010000748.1:0-16549 GCA_023313725.1 Lithobius niger | reverse complement strand
AATACGTTAGGGAGATCGTCGGACCCAGATGGGTGGTGAAGGTGGATAAAAAAAAAATTGCTTGTTTTAAATTTCAAATCGTCATAGTGCGGAAAAGCTGGTCTTCGACCTCCTAATAATCACTATCCCAAAATAGTAAAAAAAAATCTTTAAAAATTGTAGGGGTGTAAAGTTTATTCTACCCCAAAACAAAACTTGTTAAGGATTCCCGCCAAGCTTTTCGGCCGTGTGAAGTCGTGATATGAAACGCCAAGCTCTTTCGCCAAGCTAATCCCACCGAGTAATAGTTCGAAGGTTAAATGAAATAATCTGAAAATTGCTTACTGCGCAATTTTCAATTATTTCGTTTAACGTTTGAAGTATTAGTCGGTGGGATTTGCTTGGCGAAAGAGCTTGACGTTTGATATCACGACTTCACACGGCCTAAAAGCTTGGCGGGAATCCTTAACAAGTTTTGTTTTGGGGTAGATATCAGTAATTTTTGTCCAAATTGATGAAATCCATTTTTTTCTTAGTAATTATGAAATGGAAATGCCAATCTAGTTTTCTGGTCCATTTCTTTTTCTTCTTTTTTTTATGGTTTCGTTAGATTTTGAGGACAGCAGTCACATTTTTTTTCATTTGATTAGCATTTTTATTAGTATTGCAGTATCTCCTTACAAACGCATGAATTTCTTTAACTGTCTCTAAGTCAATGGGAAAAATCGCTAATCCCGCAAAAATGATTTTGATCAGTTTAAAATACAGCTTTTTACATTATCTCAGTTTGTGCTTCAAGACCACTAAATAAAGCCAAAATCAGAAACATTTTTTTTTCTTCCAGAAAACAATGAGAATGCTGTCAGGATATGCGAGTCCGGTTTGGTCCCCATATTTGCTGCGTGGCATCGATCGACGGCATAGAGTCGGTCCTGCGGCTATTCCTAAATCGATTTTGGGGATGAGACAGCCGCATTATAACGTAAGGCGCAAAAAAACTGGTATTGGACTCTTTTTCAGCTGCATCGCCTCAAGGCTAACGGGCTTTATAGAGCGGGCTGCCTTACCACCGCTACTAAAATATGGCTTGGCAATGTAACGGAAAAAGGGGAATAGCTCCGAAATTATTTGCGATAGGAATTTCATCTTTAAACTCTTAATTTTATGCACCGAAGCTCCATTGTCACGAAATTTCAACCAAATTGTAACAAAATTTCGAACGTTATCGTCTCCCAAACAGACCCACAAAATCAATTCATTCGAGTATTTGGCCTCGCTCGTTACGCTTGCTCGGTAAACAACACTAACCACGACGGACTTACCCGTTCTCCTTAAATCACGTTACGCGTCGTTTAGTTTAGGGCCGATGAAAGCTAAAATGAAGTGGTACGGCCGAAAAAATATTGAACATAAAAAATTTAGTGTAAAAAAAACCAGGGTGGAAGAAGAGAGTCAAAACAGAGAAGCCATTTTGAATATAGTGTTGCTAGATGAGGAAAAACTGTTTTAGAATTTTGGCCAAAATTCAACAAACAATGCGTGTTTCTCTTCTTTATAAACCACTTTAGCGCAGCATTAGAGAACCGCTTTCATGTATTGCTAAGAGCGCTTTAAGTTTGTGCGGTCACCTGTAAGTTAAGACGGAGGCCGTGGACGAAAAATTCAAAACAAAATCTATAGATAATCATAAAATTGAGTAAAAAAATTTTATGACTGGAAAATTCGTGAATACAGACTTATCTGTGGATCTGGTATAGATCTGACAAACATTATTTTGAACAACGAGCGGAGGAGATTGCTTATAAATGATGATTCGATTTTTCGTTTCGCCGAAACCGGAAGTGGTCAGAATTAGTTTCGTTGTCCGCAAAATTATCTTAACGGTATTTTAATTTGAATCAGGACGTGTGGAATTTATTGATTTTCAAACCTTATTAAAAAAGAGCGTTGTGCTTATATGTTTACGAATTTTATGTACGAGCAGGAAAACAGCCTCAGAATGCTATGGGCAATATCAGGTTTTCTTGTGGTTGAAATGTGGCATAACTGTAGCCGTACCAGCCGTACGACGTCTACCGGCCTTGACTTAGTTAGCGTATGGCGTCACGTTTTCTTAACTAATGTGCCGTATGAAATTCGTCGGTTTGTTGAAGGATTAGCTCTGGGTTTGAAGGGTGCTATCTAGATTTGACCTTGTTGGCCGGAGCGATGTGTTTTAGAATTGTTTTTTTTTTATCTTTCGTTTCTTGTATTTTTTGTTGTTGCTCGCGTTAGCACGGGCGAGGTGTTTTTGCGCGCGCCAGTAGGTTACCAACTTCCGTTCATCATTCTTAGGTTATGTAAGAGAAAAGCAAAAATAACGACGCTCGTTTTAAAAGCAGAAACGAAAAGGAAAGACGGAGCAAGAAAAAAAAAAAAGAAGGGTAAAAACGGAAAGGAAATATGATCGATGTCACAAAAGTGGAGAAAGAATCCAACGCGCATGTGCAGACGAGAAGGTAAACTCTAAATCCAGAAAACGTTTTAACATCCATCGCTGAGCATCGGATGTAATTTGTAAGACGAGCGAAAATGGCGTTCCGGCGATCATCTTCTCTGTTTAGTGTAAACAAATTTGACAATTATTGCATCGTAGAATTTCCCTCGGCGTCAAACGTAGCTTGTTGTGAATGATTGTTGTTGTTCTTGTTGCAGTTTATTTTGGTGTTGTTTCAAAGTATCGAACTCTGAAAGGGCATATCCCTGTTCCAGGGCCGTATTAAGGGGGGTACTTTGGGTGCTGAATTACCGGCCCACAGACCATAAAACGGCCTCAAGGGTGCATTATGGTTACGGGAAAATAAAAGAAGGTGATATTTTAAATTAAAATTTTTTTTTATACTTTTACTGTTTTTACAAAAAATTATTGTTAAAAAAAATTTTAATGCAGGACTGGAGGGGGAGTGAGGAGAGAGGTCCACAATAAATCTTATAGTGATTTCACACGGAATAATGTTTGCGTGCCGTGCCGTCCCGAGCCACGACGGCCGCTATACTCAACAACCGGCCAGCACGGGTTGGCGCTGCTCGGCACGCTTTAATTATTCCGTCTGAAATCCGAACGCGTGCTGTGCCGCGCTGCTGGAAATGCTAACCAAGCTTCATTGTAGATAAAAATGTCCCTTGTCAAAACAAGGAGGCTGACAACAGCCGCTTATAATTAAACCGTCTGAAATCAAGTCGCGCTAGCACTCCAGAATCTGCTCAAGAGGGTTGGCCGCGGCCAGCCCCCAGCCCGTGACGAATTATTCCGTGTGAAATCGCTGTTAAGCATCAGGCGTCTACGAGGCTTAATCCGGCCCCGTCCTGTCCCCATTTTTGTGACATTTTAAAGGAATATATTGTTTTCAACATCTATGTGTACATTTCGCTTGTGCCGAACCACACGCGAAGGTCAGCACACGGGGAAAGCAGTCATGACGACGGCCAATCACAACGAAGCGTGTGGTGACATCTCGCAACGACACGAACGCAAAGCAAGGAAAGCGCCTACGTAGCAGCTTCAAAGGAATCCTGTTTATTTCAGCAGAAATGTAAGTACAGGCTGTATTCCTGCTTACTGTACGCGTATAGCAAATTGATGAAAGCACTTCGGCGCCAAAGCTGTAACCTCGAAGCCCTCAGGCGGACGTGTGGGTGAGTGTGTTTTGAGTGGAAGCAACATGCACCAAGAACGCAAAACTCCAAGTACACCAATGCAAAGCCGGCTGAGACAATGCTGGCTGAGCTCCTCCGCGGGTTACGACAATGCGAGGTAATCGCGGCAGTGTGAAATCGTGGCTTTCAACTAGCCCGGCATATGTTACGCCGGGAGCTAGTGTGCATTAGTCAACGGAATGTTCCAAAGCCGAATGTTAACGTTACAAGACGTTCTCAACCTAAAAACGAAGAGTTTGACTAGGATCGGGAGGCGATTGAGGATTAATGGCGCGTCGACAACTTGGTCATTAGCGCCAATCTCAGTCACAGTGAAGTGGTCCAGGTTGCCACTGCGCCACATGTTACAGATATATTGACTAAGGGTTTGATATAGTCTTCAGGCACTTCCTGTGTAAATATGCTAAGAAGAGACTTACTAGTTTAGAAAATTGCGTCGAGAGGGTGCCATGGAAAATGTGACCGTGCCTTAAGGAAAACATACTTGCCACATTTTACCTACATAGTTCGATTTTTCTAAGTCCAAAAGGCAACGGAAATGTGTCTGATTCTGCATCTATTTAGACTTAACTGAACCCATTTGGCTTTTCGTCCTGTAGCTTGGTCAGATATATATGTTTAAAAATACAACGAGATCTATACGTATTAGAAAACAAAAACGAACTCGTTTGATGCTTAAGGTAAGATTTAACTGATCCGAAGTCAAAACTGCAAAGTAATACACATAAAGTTTCCTGCAAGGTTTCAGATACTGCAGTGTTGATGTACTGTTTAGTCCACGTGAAACCTTACTGCTGTAGTCAAGTGTTTTTTTTTTTACCATTTTTGCGTTTGCACACGTAGATCAGCTAATGATTGGTGCATTCTGCTATAGGTTAAAGGCACATAAATCCCTCCGTTCTGGCCGCTTTACTCTGCGTCACCTACGCTAAAATATAGTTCAAACGACCGCAGCGCTCATTGCTCTAAGACACTAGTCATACTCATTTCGGGGCCGCTGCAACGTGACACATCGTACGACCAAGTCGCAAACTTGAGCGAAGGATTAATTATCCTTCCTCCAGGGCCGCGGCTTGCCAGCGATGTGGCGGGAGTTATATACCGCTCGGACCGAGCCGTTTAAAACAAGCCTAATATAACATTCACGCGCCACTACTGACATCTGCATCGTACCCTTAGACCAGCAAATGAAAGGTAAATCAGTTTATATAAAACTATTTCCAGTAATGTATCGAGTGAAACTGTTAAAATATACCGGAGGGAGTTATGTGCCTTTAAACGACATGGCTGGACTATGTTTAAAAACTAATCGTCTTATTGTGCTTAGCAGAGCCCTGCAGGTAATTCAGAGTTCGTGCGAACCCTAGAAATGACCTGGAAAAGTAATAATGAAAAATGGAGATAAACAAGCTTTCCAACGCGCATCCCTCCTTTAAAGCAACCACGATAGTGCACCTTTAAGTTTTAAGAAAAAGTTCGTTCGCGAATTCCAATTATTGAAAGCCATTCCGATTTTCGTAATTGAACAAAGGCGAATCAATCTATCGTGCATGAGTTACGAAACTAAACTTCGTAGAAGTCGATTAAACCTTGAAACTTGACGGAGGTGAGTGAACGAAAAAAAATGTAAGAAAAAAAAACCCACCAAAAACGCGTCTAAAGTATCAGTGGTTTGGTAAACGTGGCCAAGAAGATCAGACTCCTAAAGAGTTAGAAAGAGCGAGCTGCTTTTTTCTAGTTAAGTCGCTGAAGACCGTTGCCTATCGAGCGCCGGAATCAGAAGACCTGCGCGTTTTAATTAAATGCAGAACTGACTCGGATCTCATCCCAAAACTACGATTTTTGGGGTAATTGAAGCCACCCACTGTTGGATGGCGACGATTGAAAGCAAAAACATGGGTTCGTGAACACTGTTGTAACCGGGGCGCGGGGGTGGAGGGGAGACAAAAACGTTAAGGATGTCAAATTCTGCATCCATAATTCGTAGCTGAAAACTAACGAAGCTTACAGTTTGCATTAAAAGGACATTCCTCCCAGCGGCATTTTTCTCGATACTCCACATCAAGTACGGCGCTAAAGTTTTATTTACTGACCGTTAGCTAAAACTCCGTTATAAAATGCGGTGTCTACGAGTTTTTCTGTTGACTATTGGTAACTTTATTTACTGCGACCCGCACGTGCATGATCCTTTGCGCGCGTACAGTAACCATGACGTTTCATTGCTTCCGGTTGTGACGACACGGTTTTTTGCGTCGTTGCTGTCGCGCGACCCGCAATTGGTCAGACGTCGTTCCGCATCGTTCACGTGATCACGAGAAGACGAGGGCGGAAGTGACGTTGTAGTATTATTACGTCGAATCTCGCGACGGCAGCGCGCGGACACGTAACTGCGCGTGGCTGTTATAAGGCAGGCCGGATGATGCTTTAAATTATCATTAAAATCAGCCAAGACAGTGCACCAAATATAAAAAACGCTTCGGAAAAGGACTCTTTCCTTTCCGTCATCGAGTTAAAAAAAATTAGCTAAAAGTTCATGGTAAAAAAACCAAGTCAATCAACCCATCCACAAAATATGTCAACATACTCACAACAAACACAACAAACAGAATTAAATAAAAACGCCTCAAATCTCCCATACATTTCCACTCAAACGAAATAGGAGATGAAACGAAAACCCCGTCTTTTCCCTTACAAGCAAACGGAAAATGACCTATTTTGCCACCTTTGAATGGAAATGTGTTGGGATTTTAGTTGTTATTTAATTCTGTTTGTTGTGAGTATGTTGACATATTCTGTGGATGGGTTGATTTGGGTTTTTTACCATGAATCTTTAGTTAATTTTTAAGAACCTGATGATGTCCTTTTCCGAAGCGTCGTTTCTATATTTTGTGCACTTTTGATGTGCTGTTTATAACCGGAATCTGCATTAAAGACTGGCCTCCTCATGCAATTTGGGGATGGGTACTGAGGTGAGAAAAAAATGAAGGGGACAAGAAGCCGCGATTTCCCGCGTATACTAAACCGGGCGCTCTACACACTACGTCGACTATCGAAGCTGGCCGCAGCTGAGCTTAGTATAGTTCACTGTTTTTCAGTGGTGACCTTGTAATTTATTCTTTATTCGTAGTTGAAAGTTATAGTTTTGTCCTATCGCGCAAAGGATAAAAAACAAACAGACAAACCAAAAAAAAAAAACATTAAAAACCGAAAAATTCGTCAAAACATTTGAAATTATCCAAAAATAAAAGCCATGAATGCAGAATACGACGCAATTCCACTCCAAACGAAACTGGATGAGAATTGATGCTGAATGGCGCGTCGATACTAAGTCGTTAGCGCCAACCCCAGTCACAGTGCAGTGGCCTACAATGCCACTGCGCCGCTCATTAAAGAAATGTTAACCAAACTGGATGAGTGGCAAAACTTCCTCTTGCATGCTTATTGACGTTTTTAACGTTTTTCTTACCCAGGGGCGCAGGCGGGGTGTGGGGGGGGGTGGGAGAGTTACAGGGGGCAAAGTTCCCCCACCCCTTCCCCACGAAAAATAAAATTCTGAAAACTTTTCAACCGTTTCGAAGGCACAGAATTGCTGAATCACGCTTTGGGGCGGTTTTTTTTTCTTCCTTGCACAATTCAAATAACAAAATATATTTTCAAAATCCATGACTTTAAAAACCGTTCAGAATTTCGTTCGTGGCGATACCATGATCGTTCGCATGACACGATTTTGTAAAAACATCGTACGGTCGGTCCTTCAACCGCAATTGCTGACTGCTATAATACGTTACGCGGCTTAAATAATCCCCCTCTAACTCCCCACAGCCAACTTTAAACTTTAACACAGCATTGCGTACAGCAACCATTACCGCTTGCAAAGTCCAAGCACAACTATAAACTGGATGAGACATTTCGGCTCACGGTAATTGTAAAGTCAGAAATTCGAATGTGGACCGAAAGGGGAATTGGGCAAGAGGAGAGGGAAGGGGGAAGAGGAGAGGGAAGGGGGAAGAGGAAGGGTTAAGTGCTCCTTACGCCACTGCACCTTGCACTCGCGCTCAACGAGAAGAGAACGAGAAAGGCACGAGATTTCATTCCATACACGGCAAATGCAGCGGCCATCATTAGGACGAGCTGAGCTTTCTTCTTATTAACTGGGTGTTCCCCCCCCCCCCATCGTGTTCTTCCCCACGCCCCCCACTTTAATTAATTTTATCCGGGTTTTCCTTAATTAAATCGGGGCCGGGCAAGCGGATGGTGCATCTATTTGTGTTGTGCAATTCGTGATACTTTCAGTTATGTTTGCAATGGTTTGGGATACCTCCTTAACATTTTTTCTCTTTTCCGGGAGGGGGACGGGGGGTGTTGAGAGGGGAACTATAAGTATGACTCAGGTAGTTAAGCCCATCACTAGTAATATTGGAGCAAGCGCGAAGAACAACGTTGTTAGGAGGTCAAGCCGAAAAAGGGCACAAAGAAATACACTCTAAACATGGGAAGTTTCAAAGCTTATTGTGCTTCGTCGTCAAACCTATACCACGAGCCACGGCTGTTTGCCGTGATGTCATCGTGAGTTAGCCACTGACGAACGAGAATAGCGCATTTTTGGCTGTCTGATTGGACCAGTCTGATTGCGGACCAGATCCGCAAGTCACGTGATGCGCGCGTCACGGCAAACAGCCTTGGCGCGTGGTATAAAAGTACCCAGAGACTGTTTAGGTCATAATAAACTATTTAAAACGTCCGTACAAATAAAGAAAGATTACATAAATGCAGCTATTTCCTTGGCAGCAAGCTATACAATAGTTTACCAAACAACTTAAAAGAAATTGTTGAGATTAATTCATTCCAAAAATCCTTGTATAAATGGCTACTGGGCTTAAGCACTGACTCTATAGAAAAGTTATTCAAAATTGTAAGCTAAACTTTCTTTCGCAACAAGTATGTCTTACCTTGTCTATCCATTACCTTCCCATTATTTTATAATTCGTTTTATGTTTATAGTTAAATAATTCTATTATTAATTACATGTTGTTACTAAAGTTTTGCAGCGAATTTTTCTTTTTATACAATGTTTTGTTTTATAATTTCTTGTATGGTACCTACATGCCACACGCGGGCATCAGCTCTTGTGGGATGTGGGCACATACTGCATTGTCATACTGCAAGTGTTTATTGTAATAAACTTACTTACTTACTTACTTACAAATGTCTGTAGAAAGTCCGTTGAAATGTGCAAGGGAAATCAACTGAACATTTAACATTTTTTTTTAAAATTAATTTCTTTAAGTCAGCCGAAGCAACTTAATGCTTATTTGGCTGAACAGGCTCGATTTTGAACATTACCAGACTTTTTGAGAGAGCCAACCCAGGGATTTGAACCGGGAAACCTCCGTTCATCCTTGAAGCCGAAAGATTATGCAGAATTGGCCAGAATAGTTCCCATAGCTGCTGGAGGAGCATGGTAGCCTCTCTGGCTACCCTGGCCGGCAGTCCTGGCGGGGATTTTGCCAAGGTACCGTTTCCAGGGGTTCGACCAGATCCGCAAACCTCCAGCAACCAGACTGAGCTCTCCCACCGCTCGACCACGATGAAAATAAAAAAAATACATTTGGACTTACGACGACACATAAACTTTCAGTGGTGACCGTACTATATCTCCAACTTCATTTGCAGGGCGGGACAGTGTCTGTGCGGTCTTGAATCATGCGCAACGGATGTTTGCTGCGACGTCACCATGAGTTAGCCAATGACGAAAGAGAACAACGGCTGTTTGGCCGTCTGATTGGACTAGCCCAGTCGCGTGATGTGCACGTCACAGCAAACAGCTATGGCGTGCGGTCTTAGATCCGATTGATTTACGTTTATTTGTTATATGTTCAGTTGAATTTTGCTTGCTTTTGACTTGTTTGACACCATTTCTACCGACTTTTAAATTTTTTATTGTTGTGTAACGAAGCACAATAAGTTTCGAAATGTCGCTATGTTTGTGTATTTCTTTGTGCTCTTTTTCAGCTTAACCTGTAAACAAAGCCCATCACTCAGCATTAGTACACCCAGAATATTCACGAACCAATCTTTAGATGCCTTCGAAATATGGCCTTCCAAGGTATCTAAAAATTGCTTCGTAAATATACCCTGTGCAACTTATAGGCCTAATCACTCAAGAATAGCCCTGATTGATCAACTATAGGCCTAATCACTCTAATGTGGGCCTAATTACTAAACAAATTTAGGCTTGTTACTCACTGATATAATTTGAGTAATTTGGCCTACATTTGAGTGATTATGCCAATGTTTGAGTGATTAGGCCTACATTTGAGTGATTATGCCTACATTTAAGTAACGTAAGCCTAATCACTCAAATGTAGGCCTAATTACTCAAATATAGGCCTAATCACTCAAACGTACGCCTATCCTCAAATGTAGGCTAATTACTCAACTATAGGTCTAATTACTCAAATATTGGTGTATTGATTCAAATATACTGTAGCTATCAATAATAAAGTATAGGCTTAAACACTTAAATGTAAGCCTAATTACTCGAACATAGGCATAATCACTGAAATGTAGGCCAAATTACTCAAATTATATCGGTGTAATGATTGAAATGTTGCCGTAATTACTCAAATAAAATATAGGCCTGATCGCGCAATAGACCTAATTATTCAAATATAGGCCTAATCACTCAAATTTAAGCCTATGTGGCGCAATCCAGTTTAGTTAAAACACATGCAAAGATATAATAGCCAAGACATGGTAGTATATTAAAAATTGTTGACCAACCTGGCTAAGACCAGCAAGTTCTACCCTCAGTGAGTAAGGAAGACCGCTAGCTTCGTTTTGATTGGTTCTTGAAGTGACACTTTCATCGCTTCATTTTCCGTCCCTCTTTTATTGGCGTGACGTTGCCGATAGACAAGGGTTGAATTTTAATTGAACATTAAACTTGGGTCTCTCTAAGCAAAGAAAGGAAATAGGTCTATTATCCAACGGTCGTGGTGACCGGACTTCCTTTTGGAATGATGGCCAGATGACGTCACAATGAGGAGCCACTTTCGTAGAGGAGATTGACGATGCCAGTCTGGTTGAGATTGGACCCCGCACTTGTTGAGTTTGTAGCTGTCGTGTGTGCGCGCATGGATATTACGTTGCCGATTTCGGTGTGCGACTGAATGGATTTCGAACTGCAGTGCGTTACGTGGGATGGTAACCACGATTCGAGTAAGTCAATACTTTCTTTTAAACGTAAAGTGTTGTATAACGACGCGGTGAATTTTCGGTGCATGCGAAAGCTGTTTATGTTCGCCATGAACATAAAACAGTTTTTTGTGCAGTTGTTGATCGCTATACTCTTAAATTTAGGTCTTGACCTCAATAAAAATGTTAAAAAAATTCTAGGAGTGATGCGCGCACTCCCTGCAGCGTGGAGCCAGCCATCTTGGAAGTGGCCATCTTGGAAATGGCGGGAGGTCGTTTCCAAGATGGTGCTATCTTGACAGGGAGTAGAGTAAAAGGCAACGTAAAAGGTTTGCATGTATATTTATTTAACTCTTGTTGAGTCTTTGGCTTTCCGTCTTTAATAGGATTGACTAGCTTGCCAAGCTTGTGAATTACTGCATTGCACGGATTACCACTGACTTCCGAGTTTCCTGCATTGGATTACCGGGAAATACTACGGATTACGTAAGGTTATCAAGGAATACCCGGAACACTACTACGGTTATTCGATGATTTCGCGGAGTACTGCGGGTTACTCATGGATTACCAAACATTTCTACACCGGATTACCAAACCTGGAACCCCTGCATTCTTATCTGACTATAAACTTAAGTTTTGACGCCGCTCTACAAACCGTTAAACTCGACCAAGTAGGACTGTCACCAAACAAACGGATGATTTCTCTCCGCCGTTATGAAGTGCATCGCCGCACAATCAACGCAATTATCTTGGCTGCACCATTACTAAAGGGAACGGGAGATTGTATATCAGCACGTGCAGGACCGTGTAATTCTTTAATTCCATTAAACCATTACTGTGAGTCAGAGCTCGTTACCCTGCTAGAAGGGCTGACGCTGACGGCTGATGTCATCAGTGTAATTGGCGCTTCTGCACCCCGGGTTCCCATGCTCGATGTGTGATGACGACGAGTTGTTCGATCTTGGTAGGCTCGTTATTGCAAGATTTGTTGTTTGTTGGTTTTCGCATTACGCCATGTATGAAGTGATGATTATTATTCAACTTGTCCCGGGTTTTAAAATATGAGAGCATCGATTGAGGGTAACTAGTGCTGCGTACCACAAAAATCGAAACCGTTGATGATGTATGGAAGCGTAGGAGTTCGCAGACTTTCAAAAGGAGTGGGGGGAGGCTCCACTGTGCAAAATGTTAAAAAAGGGTATTGTAGGCAATAGGGACTGCATCAATGTTATACCAAGTGCAGGGCCGTAACAAAGTAGTTTGGCGCCCGGGGGCAAAGCACAGAAATGGCGCCCCTTCCCATACACCGCGAAAGTACAAAGGCACCCCTTCCCGTACACCGCAAAAGTAGAAATGCTAACTATTGTATATCATCATCGTAGCACAGAAATGGCGCCCCTTCCCACACACCGCGAAAGTACAGAAATGGTGCCCCTTCCCATACACTGCGCAAGTAGAAATGCAAACTATTGTATTTCATCGTAGCACAGAAATGGCGCCCCTTCCCACACACCGCGAAAGTACAGAAATGGTGCCCCTTACCATACACTGCGCAAGTAGAAATGCAAACTATTGTATATCATCGTAGCACAGAAATGGCGCCCCTTCACATACACTGCGAAAGTAGAAATGCTAACTATATATCAATATCATCATCACAGAAGGATGTCCCACAGCAACAAATTACCTTGGGGCCATTGTTTGTCACTATAAGAAGATAATTATTCGAATATTCGTTCAAAATTCAAAAACTAACGTTTTTTTATTTACTGTGCAGGTCCGTCTCGCTAACTTTTTTAATTGTTTGGCGCCCCCAAACTCAAACCTGTGGGGGGGGGGGGGCAGTTGCAATCTACAACACATTATGGTCGCTCATCTCTATTGTGGTTGCTCATTCGAAAAAAGGCGGCAAATAAAGGGTCGGGATTATTTTTTCAACCCTTAAATGAGAATTACGATTCTCGAAAAGACTTTGTCTCAACAGTTTTTCTTCGTTTAGGGTTTTAAAGGGTAAAAGGGGGGGGGGGCAGAAACAACATGCCCCTCAAGCTTCCCAATGTGTGAACGTCCTTGTTGGGACGCAAACATCATTAACAGCGTAGGTTGGATGAGGACAGAGTTAAATGGACATACCTTCTTAGTGTATTCGAGCATCCTGCGGGAGGGTACGCTGAAGTATTTCTAAAGGAAGTGCTTCTAAACTGAGACGGTTCTCATGGAACTGCTTCTAAACTGAAGTGGTTCTAAAATCGAAAACAGGTGGCTGGAACTAGTTCTAAAGGAAGTCTTTCTAACCTGAAGTACTTCTAAAGTAGAAAACAGACGATCGGAAGTCATTATAAAGGAAGTGTTTCTAAATTGAAGTACTCCTAAAACTCAAAACGATGGATCAGAACTGCTACTAACGGAAGTATTTCTGACTGAACTATACTCCTAAAGTAAGTACTTCTAAACTTGTTAGCTCCTCCTGCTAACGATAAGACAGCTTAACAAGTCTGAAGCCCCGCCCCCTTTGTTGTCCTAGTAATGCGATAACGACTGGAAGAAGGAAGTGGGTGTGGCTACAGGCTTGCTTAGTAGGCACATCTTTAGTAGGAGGAGGAGCTAACAAGTTTAGAAGTACTTCAGGTTTGCAATTTTTGTTTGAAAATACTTCCTTTAGAAACATTCCGAACCACCGTTTTAGTTTTATGAGTACTTCAGATTAGAAGTAGTTCGTTTAGAATTACTTCTAACCGTCTGTTTTCACATTTAGGAGTACTTCTGTTTAGATTTCCATTTAGGTTTAGATTTACATTTCCTTTAGAATCACTTCCAATTGCCGTATATGTTTTCTACTTTAGAAGTATGTCAGGTTAGAGATACTTCTTTCAGAACTAGTCCCAGTCGTCTGTTTTTGACTTCAGTTTTAGAGTTAGTTCCATTAGGACCACTTCAGGATTTTTTAGAAGCACTTCGGTTTAGCAACATTTCCTTTAGAAGGACTTCAGTCGACCCTCTGCGAATCTGTTTTTGCAACATTTACATACGGTCAGAGTGAATGAAGCAAAATCGTTTCTCGCGAGGGGAAAAATACAAAAAAAAAAAAATGAATACCTTGCAACATTTACACGCGTGTGAAGCAATATTGCAGAACTGAGCCTTACGGGGAAAGCCCGAGGGAAGGAATGTACCTTTAATAGTATATATGGACTATTTTTATCCACAATGCAGCAGTTAGGAGTTGGCCCTCGACCGGTTGGCACAACGCAAAATTACGGCCCTATTTGTGTCAAGCTTGTGTGGGGGGGAGGGAGCCATCGCCTCTCCGCCCCCAATTAAAAAAAAAAACAATAAAAGTTACCAACACAACGGATATTCAACCCAGACTATACCAAGTCGTCGAAACACTAATATTTAACCATCAGCAGAGATCGCTTTTGTAATATTGTTCGTATAACCTTCTAACAATAATAATTTGTCACGATAGCAACAGGTCTGGCAAGGACCCTAGGATCACTAACAGCCAGCCTCAATTAAAAAAAACAGAAGACAATCACAAATAATGATACAGATTGGCCAAGGGAAGGTGAGGGGAATAAGGTATTGGGACACGAATGCCTTACCACCAATGTTAGACCTGCCAGGGACTCTATGCCCCCCCCCCCCCCCGTGGCATCGCCAAACATGTTGGACACGGGAGGTGTAGGATCGGCCCAAGTAAAAAAATAAAATCCAGATGAACAAATGAAACCGTTAAAAAGCGACATTATGTAATACGAAGTATGGTTATGATAAGTAACTCCCTCCATTCCACATGTTCCTTAAAGGGAAATCTAGGAGATAGGCCAAAAGTAGGTTCCCAGGCGCACCGCGAGCTTTGCGAGGGTCCCTGGGGGACACTGATTAAAGCGAGCAAGCACAGCCCAGTGGTCAGCGTCCCCGTCTCCAAACCAAGTGAATGCTGGTTCGCATCGTACGACTGACCCAACTATCACTAAACAAAAACGACTTCGTGTGTGAGGAGGATATTGAAACTATATCACTATTACAGTGCCCATCGCAAAGCAGTGCTCGTGTACGGTGAAGGTTTCCACATTAAAAAAATATGATTGTATGAAATTAAAGCAGGGCTTTTGTTACCCATTTTTTGTTGTTGTTAGTTTCCATAACTGTCTAACACAGAAATATTAAGGAAAATTAGAAATTAGCCAACAGCGAAAATCATACGCTAGAAATAAGGTAGTTCAGTAAGCCACCTTTATGCACTACGTTTCGTCGGAGTGGCATGACCCGGATTCGAACCGGCTGCCCAGTTCGCCCCCAGATCACTTGCATAGCGCCTTAATCGCTATGGCCACATCCTTAAAGGCGCTATGTGATCTGGGGACGAGTTGGGTTGCCAGTTCGTACCCGGGTCATGCCACTCCGACGAAACGTAAGTGCATAAAGGTGGCTTCCTGAACTACGTTATTTCTAGTGTATCATTTTCGCTGTTGGCTAATTTCCAATTTTGCTTAATATTATTTCCAGCGATTTATGTCTATTTATAATACAGAAATACACAGGCCGTAGTTTAAACACACAAATACACTTTGCTTACATATTGACTGTATTTCCCGTTTAGAATTTCAGCGTTACTATCATCAAAAACTATAGGTTATTAATTGGGCTTTGATTTCCATTTTCGTAATTCCAATCTTGCCTCGTAAGTCCCACAAATTAACAGGAATGCATGACGATAACTTTGGGACGTAGAAATTTGGCTGTTTTTCTCAAAATTAGTTTTTGACTGCTAACACAGGCAACACGCTATTGGTGCGCGCGGTGTATCTTGAGTCCTGGAATTATTTTATGAGCTGCTACATCTTCCTGGAGGGAGCGGCTTCAATCGATGGCCGCCATTGTTTTTGTAACCATTTTGGATATCAACAAGGCACTCTGCTACCAAAAACGTACAATCGATTATCTGTGTTCGTTCTGCAGCGAACTCAAGATAGGTCGCGCACACTTTGGTGTTCTTTGTGTGTGCCTTAATCCTTTCTTTTCCTTGCGTCTCAATCTTTTTCCCTCATAAAAAATTACTTTACAGAATTCGTTAAAAACTGTGAAATAATTATTGGCGGTGCACCGCGGAAGTGATGAAACCGCGGCGACTCCCATGATTGTTGATGGAGCAAGGCTATACGACCCAGTGTTCTGCCATAAGTAAATTGAACGCCCATCTTAACGGCACTGTGCAAGCTCCATGAGATAGAATGGGCTATTTATTTTGGCTGTTTTGTGGCGTGCTGTTTTGCCCTTAGGCTATTAAGTTGTCACACTGTTAAGTCGTAATACAGTAAAGTCGTTGTGCTGTTAGTATGCTGAATTGTAGCGAGTTTTATTGTCATCGCACTGTTATAACGCCGCTGTTTTGTTGCGAGCTGTTATTTCTGCTGTATTGAAGCACGCAGGCAACCTCCACCATCTTTCAATTTATGACACACTTCTGTTTTGCCTCATTGATACCCAATTTTGCCTTATTGACACCTAATTTTGCCTCATTGACCCCTAATGTTGCCTCATTGACACCCAATTTTGCCTGTGACACCCAATTTTGCCTCATTGACACTGCAATGTTGCCTCATTGACACCCAATTTTACCTCATTGACACCCAATTTTGCCTCATTGACACCCAATTTTGCCTCATTGACA
>JAHWFP010000747.1:0-18710 GCA_023313725.1 Lithobius niger | reverse complement strand
GCTTACTTCGTATATTTATTTGAATGAATTCAAAATAACCATTTTTGCATTTACATTTAGATGCAGCACTTTTTAGCTTACTTCGTATATTTCTTTGAATTAATTCAACAAGCGGCTACAGCGACTGCCTAGTCGAACTGGTCTTCTGTACATGTTCCTCCACTTACAATGTTGAGGCGCACACCTCTATCATGCACTACAACAACTGTCTCCATTATACTAATCTAAAAGCAGTAACCATCACAATTGCCAGTTAAAATGTGTTTGCTTTTAGTCCTATTTTACATTTTAGCGTGATTGTCAGCTTTTAGGCCTAATTTTAACCAGCAGTGTTAATTTCGTAAGCAGCAGCTAACGGATATTTGAATTGTATAGTAAGCATATTCATTTTTGTAGCACGGTGCGCTTCAGACACATAGTTACAGTGTTACAACGTAACGCGCAACGTAGCCTATATAGCTCAGTGGTAGGTAAGTGACGAGAGAGACGCTGTTGATGAAGCCAACAGCGACTCATAGCAACTTGACGTTGCCGTGGTAACATGATGATAGGCCTAATTTTCATTTTTATGCCTATTTTTTTTAATGCAGATTTAATTTCGTAAGCAGCAGCTAGGCCTGATGGAGAATTTGGTTCGACGGTAAGCCTATTCATTCATGCAACAATGCGACGACACTACTTTAAACGAAGCTAAAATCCATTTGTTTTTATTGCGTGTTATCTTATTATTTCAATTCGACGATCAAATGTTATTATTTAATTTGCTTACGTCGAAGAAGCCTGTTAGCTATAAGGAAGGAACGATGTTTTAATTTGCCATGTTATTGAACTAACTTTTCACACTGAATCTAACTTAGTAAACTGAGGTCGTCTCTATCAGGTACCGTTGCGAAGTTGAAAAAAGCGACGGACGGACAAAGTCGATGCAATAGTCTTCTCAGCCGGTACGGCTCTACAGAACAAAGAAGAATGATATATGGTAGGACAAGAAACACCAAAAGCCCAAGTTTCTCCTACCAAACTTACTTCCGGCCCAGGCCAAGTATTAAACAAAGGAGATGGCCATGTTGTGAGAAGGAGACGTCCATCTTACAGGAAACACACGGAGACGACCATGCTGCAGGAAGTGACGTTTACTACCTCCACCAGGAAACGCAAAGCATTATGGGGATCGAGCTGTTTAGCATAACTAACTCAAATTGATCACAATAAGAATACAAATTAATCGCTTAACAATCACTATGATATGCCAGATTACGACATTAAAATAATTTTAAGATAAATCAGAACTGCAGTCTGATCAAGGTTTACTTTTTTTTAGGCCAACAATCAATTTTAAAACGAATTGTAGTTACGAGTAATGCTATGTATAACGTATGTTTTTGTGTTTAAAGAAGCGATCTGAGTGGCCACGTAGGCTTAAGGTTTTTCCGTGGTTCACGTTTCTTCTAACGGACTGAATACGGTTTGAATCGAACACAGAATAAGTTCTTCAACTTCGGATGTTGCCCACGCACGAGTATTTCGTCAATTTCCGAAGGTATTGTCGCTGAAGCGGTGGTTACCATAGTAACGATGCCACCATTTTTTTTTATTTCAAGTTTGCCTCCTACGAGAACCTGTGCTGCCTTCTGGTGTGGCTATTTGGTCACTTGGCGGAAACAGGTAACATGACGTCACACCACCCTGCATTCTCCGAACATTTTTGGTCGCTACACGAATAGTCCAGATCTGCTAATGAACCATCTTCTCTATAGTCGCTCCATCTTTGGTACAGAAGACTGAAATTACCATCTTTGTATTTACATTTAGATGCAACACTTTTTGACTTACTTCGCATATTTCTTTATTTTTACAGGTTCCCTTTTATGCCAGAACAAACCATGCTTCCATATTGCGTCGTTCAGGACGACACCAAGTCACTTTATGCCCTTGCTGCTGAAGCTGGCTTTCGACCAACCAATTGTTCGTGTCCCAGAGCTTGTCAAGAAACTACGTACAGTGTTGGCATTATCTTTGTGAAACGAAATGAAGAACGTGAGACAATACTCAGAATGCATTTCGCACAAAACAAGATGGTCATTATAACTGAACGTTTTGCGTACGATTTCATTTCTCTTTTAAGCGATACGGGAGGCAGTCTTGGCTTGTGCCTAGGTTTGTCTCTTCTGTCAATACTTCAAGCATTTCAAGGTCTCTTACGACGATACAGATCTTACCTAAAGCTGCGACCCCGTCCAGTTAAGCCAGTTTTATTATTCACTGCTGATCCAGTGTTTCAGCAGGTAAATCGGATTATAGCTGATGAGTGTTACCGCAAAGAGATGGGTGATTCACCAAACAGAACTGCTTATTCAGTTTCTGGCGTATCAACGATTCTAAATACAGCAGCGCCCCCTATTTGGAGGGTGGTTTGGCTGCTTGTCATCGTTGGATGTTTAGTGTACAGTGGTCTGTTCATGTACATTAGAGTGACGTCCTACCTAGCAGATGGCACACGTATGACAATGAAAATAACAAAAAATGACACAGTTCATTTTCCTAATGTCACAATTTGTGGCTATAGCAGACAATTAATAAACACTTTACAAAAGTTTGCCAAGAAGAAAAAGTTGTACCGTAATGCAACTTTTAAAATGTTCGATTGGTGTCCTCTGCAACTGGTTCATCTCCTGGATATACCGGGAATCACGCCAGAAGTTGTTTGGCAAATGTCCTCAGTAGCCAGAGAGCTGAATGTTACTCAAGATGGTGGCAAGGTAAGCCAGCGATTTTTTTTTTCTCTTTTTTCAAACTACGGGTTTTCAAGTAAGGCCACTAAAAGTTAAGTAAGTGGTTCTCAGGAGCGCACACATGAGTATTTTTTCTTAGTGCATGAAACTTTTTTTACGACATTGTCATAAAAAAAAAGAAAAAAAGTACCGATCACGCATCAGCACTTTCACCAAACATTACCTGGAGCCGATGACCTCATTTAGCTCTTTGCTCCATTCACATGATCGCTTAGAAATGAATCTAAGGTCGTTTAGAGGCATGGAACAACTAAAAACGTCAATCTAAAGAATGACTCTTATCAAATGTGAAACTTTTTCCACGCTGATATACTGTCATTAAACCATAGATATTGTACTCGACAACTAAATGTAAACTGCTGATTTCGTTTGGTTCCGTAAAAATAAAACGCCATCGCTTGCATCGGAAAAATCACGAATAAAACGTAAAAAAAGAACACCGCTCGCTTGCATAAATTTTTTTAGTACCGCTCCCTAGAACCACTTAATTAATTTTTAGCACCCTATTGTGTGCGCAGCGCATCTTGAGTCCTGCAGGTATTTTATGAGCGGCTACGTCTTCCTGGAGGGGGCGGCTTTATTCAACGGCCGGCATTGTTTTTGTAACCATCTTGGATATCAACAAGGCACTCTGCTACCAAAAATATACAATATATTATCTGTGTTCGTTCTGGAGCGAACTCAAGATAGTCCGCGAACACTATAATGGTTATGAAAATACTAATAAAGCAACGGGCGAAAGAACAACTAAATTGGCCCCTAAACCAGTTTAGCAGGTATTCCAGCAAAGCAATATAATTGAACTGGATTTCTGTGGTAATTTAGAAATAAATACACCTGAATAGAATAGGTTCGATTTGATTTTAATCATACAAGAAATTGCATTGCCTTATTCGAATTGACCTTCCCTTTTTAGACAGGCCCTCCTTATCTGCGCGGTACACCTGGGCACACTTCTAAGTTAACTGTGCAAGGTGCCAACCTTAAGTGTAGAAAATATTTTTTTTCAGTCCGTGCGACCCCAATGTGGAATTCCTTAAGTTCTACAACGGTTTGTATGGAGATGAAGTCGGGCTTTCGACTATGTTCTTAAAAGAGCCATTAGCTCGATTCCTTAAGCGAGGGTCTTGTTTGAGATACTATTTATTTTAATCTGTTTAAAATTTGGTGCGGTGGCTCACGCCCTTTCCGTCCACCATCCAACATGCCAGTGGTAAATTGTTTTCTTATAATTATTATTATTATTTTCCACAATTGTTTTCATCCATACCCGAGTGTTTTTACCAAGAACGTGCATTAATTCCAAGACACAGGGCTGGGAAAAAAAAATGTCCGTCACCAGAAATTCCTTTCCTCTTTTTCCGGCGAATTGCAAAACAGCAAAATAAATAGTTTGTTAAAATTTGAAATTTGGTACTTTGGTTGAAACAACTTTTCAATGCACCCCTTCATCTGAGAATCCTCATTCCGCCCCCCCCCCCCCCCACCTTCACCTGTCAAACGTCAAATTTTAAACACGCTCATCCAGGCCTCAACGGACAATAGAACTGAATGGTTTAGACTCTAATTTGAAAAATGTAGAAAAATAATCCTGTAAAAATTAGGCAATTAGTATTGCATCGAGTAGGCGTCAAAATCATTAGTACGTGAAGGTGTTGGGAGTTTTTGGAACTAGATTACAAAGCGGCTGCAAATTGACAGGTGGGTATTACATGGCACTGTAGCCAACGTGTCTGTCAAAGAACTCTGTCAACACAATCTAAAAAATAAAAAATCTCAAATTCTTTAAGAATTCTTTAAGAGGAAAAAAAAATTCTGTTAATGGCACCTTTCAATTTTTCGTTCATTTCCAACTTTCGAATGCTGTTGTGACGTTTCTAATTTAGGTGGATGATTCCAATTAGGTCACTCGAAAGGTGGGAATGTCTTCTTTGCGTAAAGGGTAACTTAAAGTGTCTTCTACTTTTAGGTAGCGAGCTACGCCCGTTTTATTAGGAGCTAGCTTCGCAGAGTACTGTTTGCCTGCCAGTTTAGAAGAGGTAGACGACGGGCTCTTGTAGCCGGTAGTGGTGGCGGTGATAAGTGGAAGGGTGCCAAGAACAAAAATTTCCTGGTCTCTTTGTGGCCATCCAAACAAATAAAGTTTCATTCCTTATGCTTGCTTGTCTTCATTTTATTATAACTAGGAAACAGGCTTTGGGACTATTATAGGTGGAGCGGATAGAAACTTATTTTAAATTTATATTTACTCTCATTTTAGTGGCTTTGCAATGCTTGCTAATGTTCCTTAGAAATCTGGGTGCAGTATTCACTCGACTACGTTCGAGCTTTGGGCCTTTAGGAGTGAGGCTCTTTGCCAGTCTTTTTCACATTTTAACTTTTATTTCTGTTTAGGTAGGCCAAAGTTACGTTTCATTTTAATTTTAAAATGCTTTCGTTTTCTCCCACATTTAGTTTCTATTCCGTTATTTGCAGCCTGTTCTAGTCCTCCACCGCCGCTGTAGTAAAATACTACGTTAGCCACCGTGGTTAAGCTGTCAAAGAATGTGCCACCGTCAATAATGGTTACATTGTTTATATTTATTGCAGAGTATCTTTCCTGGATTTAAAATACTAACAAGAAAGCATTTAACTGCAATTCAAACAGTCATCAGTAACGGTAGTACTTCTCAATAATCAAACAGTTCAAAAGATTTGTGTCTCCCTAAGCTGCCTCCTATGACAATGTTAAAACGCACACCTCTAGCATGTACTACAACTGCGAACGTTCATTTTTTTTTTTAAATTGGCATTTTCACAATTGTGGGCCAGACGATGTTAGCTTGAGTGTGAGGATAGCATTTAAATAATTTTAAAACCTTCTTATTCAGACTTTTTAGGTCTAACGGTTAGTTGCCTTTTTAGTTTCGTAAGCCACAACAGTACATAAATTAGGCCTATTGCATTCAAGGTTAGGCCTATTATTTCGCGCAGTAACACGGGCTATAAAAGTACAGTCTCCATGACAACCAGGAATCTTGAAATTGTTATGCGAAGCCATCGTGGTGTTGCAGGAAATACACGTCGTCTGCTCTATATTGTCATTTTATATAAACAGTTTTGTGGTACTACTTCGATTTGCGGTTTCACATTTGGGATTCCCGTTGATAGTTTAAACGGTAGTTTTGAGATAGAGATTTGTTTCCTCTTTTTCTGACGAAGTGAAAATTGCAAAATAAATAAGTCAGTTCGCGTTTGGGTTTAGCCTTGGTCCTTCCATTCATGGTTATGAAAAGATGTATGCCCTATAGGGCATGTTACCATGTTGTGTGTTATGTGAATCTGATTTTTTTAACACTTCAGATCACGTTTGGCTTTAGCCTTGGTCCTTCCATTCATGGTTATGAAATTGATATGCTTGAAGGAAGATGTATGCCCTATAGGGCATGTTACCATGTTGTGTGTTATGTGAATCTGATTTTTTTAACACTTCAGATCACGTTTGGCTTTAGCCTTGGTCTTCCCATTCATGTTTTTGAAATTGATATGCTTGAACGTAGATGTATAATAATAAGAATAATATCAGTTTGCCTGCCAGTGCAGGCGAGGACACAGAAGGGCATGCCTCGTATACTGGCCCTACGAGTTAAGGGTTATAAAGGAAACAGCCGAGGAACGTCAGTAGGAGCGTTTTAAAAACTTATTCAGGGGGCAAAGAAACAGACGTCGTTTAATGATTCGTACGGATCGTGCCGACACAACATGTTCAGGAAGGGAGTTCCATACACCAACGACACGAACAGCAAAAAAAGATCTCCGACATTCACTGGAGAACTTAGGCAAGGCTAGCTTTAATGAGTGTCCACGAGTCTTAAATGGGGCCCCAAGGTCGAAAAATGGAAGATCGACTGGCAGAAAACCCTTCAGCATCTGAAATTAAAGACAAGTCTGCCCACAGACGACGCAGCTCCAGTGGCTCAAGTCCAGCAATTTTGAGGCATTCACCAGCAGGTAAAGATCTCAAACCGGGTAATTGTACGGTGAAAGAACGTTGAACCAACTCCAGACATCAATATCCTGAAGTAGGTGTGGGGACCAAACAGAACTGGCGTATTCCAAAATTGGGCGGACCAAATGCAGAAAGCACGAATCTTAATTTCGAGATGGTTTGAAGTAAGACATTTACGTATTAAGGCAATTTTACGAAAGGCCAAAGCAAAAATTTTATTACAATGTAAGGTCGATTTAAGATTTGTAGAAAGCCAGACCCCAAGGTCGCACATATTTGTTAACAACGTTTAGGTTGGAATCCGCCATAGAGTAAAGTAGCCCAGGGTTCTGTTCACCAATAAGGAATGTACACTGCATTTACTCAAGGAAAGGGGCAGTTGCCAAAGGGTAGACCAATTGTAGATATAGTTAATATCTTCAGATAAGTGGAAACCATTGGTTAAGTTGACAATAGAAATGTATGCCCTATAGGGCATTAACCATGTTGTGTGTTATGTGAATCTGTTTTTTTTTAACATTTCAGATCACGTTTGACGTTAGCCTTGGTCTTCCCATTCATGGTTATGAAATTGATATGCTTGATGGAAGATGTATGACCTACAGGGCATGTTACCATGTTGTGTGTTATGTGAATCTGATTTTTTTTAACACTTCAGATCACGTTTGGCTTTAGCCGTGGTCTTCCCATTCATGGTTATGAAATTCATATGCTTGATGGAAGATGTATGACCTAGGGGACATGTTACCATTTTGTGTGTTATGTGAATCTGATTTTTTTAACTCTTCAGATCACGTTTGGCTTTAGCCTTGGTCTTCCCATTCATGGTTATGAAATTGATATGCTTGAAGGAAGATGTATGCCATATAGGGCATATGTTACCATGTTGTGTGTTATGTGAATATGATTTTTTTTAACACTTCAGATCACGTTTGGCTTTATCATTGGTTCTCCCATTCATGGTTATGAAATTGATATGCTTGAAGGAAGACGTGTGCCCTTTAGGTCATGTTACCATGTTGTGTTAGGTGAATCTGATTTATTAACACTTCAGATCACGTTTGGCTTTAGCCTTGGTCCCCCCATTCATGGTTATGAAATTGATATGCCTGAAGAAAGATGTATGCCCTACAGGGCATGTTACCATGTTGTGTGTTACCATATGTGAATCTGATTTTTTTAACACTTTAGATCACGTTTGGCTTTAGCTTTGGTTCTCCTATTCATGGTTCTGAAACTGATATGCCCGAAGGAAGATGTATGCATTTTGTACCAGGTCAGTAGAAACATTATACATTATTACTGAAGACACTTTGCAATCTGGCTGGAATAAATAACTAATACATTCCTAAGAGTTATCTTTGTATTTTTAGGTGAACAACGGTATTTGGGCACTAATACGTATTTTGGGAGGATTACAATGAGTGCGGCATGGGACAGTTACAAAAAAGAAATGATGGAATGCGGTCGTGAATATTTTGTTGTAAGTACATATTTTTCCCCTAAATTCTGTTTTTACGTTTCTACCATCTACATTTTAACTTCCTTTATAATAGTGGTAATGATTTTTTTGATGTTTTTATGATCAAGAAAAACACCACAAGAAGTGCAAATGGCACTTGTGAAGGTTGCATGGGTTGACATAATAGATTAAATCCAAATTAGAAAAACGAAAGAAATGAAGCAGTCAAAACCCGAAACACAATAGTTGTATGAAAAACGAATTTTAGTTAAAAAAAGTGCTTTAAATTTGACCAAATTATTCAGTTCGTATATGTTCATGCAAAAACTGCTACAAATTAGCACAAAGAAAAAGTTGACAAAAAAAAAGCCTAGTGGAAAACTAAAGTTAGTATTTCGAAATCTGTCAAATTACACTGTATATATCTTTTCAAAAAAGAATAATCTGCTGGACAATTCATTAAAAGTAATTGGTAGAAGATAATTATTTTTTTTTTTTTACAATAAATGGTACAGAATGTATGGTAGTACGGCAACAGTAATTTGGGAAATTCCCGCAAATGGGAGGCCACCAAACACAACCGTCAATAGAATTTTCCCTCGGAAATGTCATCGGCCATCCCATTGACCTCAAGCCACTGTTTTTCCACGTCTTTTTCTGCCTTTTATTGAGTCTCCGTCCTGCCATAACTCTCTTGATACCCAGTGCCATGCTCGCCTCTGTGGCATGCGACTTTATGGAAGGCCTTACCATCAACGATCACCTACATTGGTTTGGTGTTGTTGAGCCTATCACCTACAGAGTCCGGGATCTGGTGTCGTCGATGCCACCAGCCCTTACAACCGGATGCTGCTCCGATGCCCATTGTTGACGCGTTTTGTGATCACGTTCAGAGAAAAAGCCAGCCCCAGCATTCTTGGCTCTGGCTATTTAGTTTGGTCTCAGTCACAGGCTTCATGATGCAGATGTCAGCCGTCACCATTTGGACTTGAGAGAAACAGCAAGCCCTGGTATTCCATGAAGTGGTATTGTGAGAACAGTCAGTTTGATGCTGCCGAATCCCCCAGATGAAGGCCGAGTATCAAAATTTAGCAGTGTAGTGGCTGCTCTACTAATTACGAAACACCGACTGACACCTAGTTCGTCGGTGGACGACTTGGTGTCTCTACCTTGAACGCACGGGGATTGCGGCGTGACCAGGTGACGGGTGACTCGGTTGCTCAGAAAAAGTGGCCGTTTGCGTGGGTGCAGCCGGTAGCAGGCCAGGGGTTCACCGGTTCACCCCCTATCTCATCACGTCATCTATAGTGTTACCTCGCTGGGGCTTAGGTGCAAATGGTATCGTTGCTATTTCTAGGCGGGATTCCGAATTAGAGGCGTTCAGTCATAATCCCATGGATGGTAGCATCGCACCATTCACCGCCCGGCCAAGCACACGTGCCATTTGTCCGAACCTGCAGTTTCTCTTATACTGATCAGGATTACTATCGCAACGACGCTTTGTCAGTAGGGTAAAACTACTCTATCTCAACGACTGTCTAAAGCCAGCTCATGTTCCCTGTTAGTGGGTGAACAATCCAATGCTTGGCGAATTTTCTTCGCAATGATAGTATAAGCTGAAGGATCAAAAATCGACATCACTTGACTGCCACAAGCCAGTTATCCCTGTGGCGCCTTTTCTGAAACCTCTTGCTTAAAACTCCCAAAGTCAAAACGACCAATTCGTAATGCTTTCGTGGTCCGTAAACGTACTGAAAATCGAGATCCACGCGAGGTTTTCATCCTCTCTGACCTCGCCTTTGGTTACTTGCATTACCATTTGACAAATGTTCCACCTCAGTCAAACTCTCCGCCTGACATTGTCTTCAAAATGGGTCGCTACGGGGGAGTCAGAGTTCCCGGGCTTAAGGCTACAACACTGACTCTCTGGAAACGCTCCCTCCCCGCTTCACCACATAAGTAAGGAAGCGATGAGAGTAGTAATGTTTCACTTCCGATGTTAGTGCATCTCACTTACAATACACTTCTCACGTCTCTTCACAGTGCCAGACAGGCTCATCAGGGTCTTCTTTCCCAGCTGATTTTGGCAAGCGCATGCCCTTGGCTCCGATTTTGCTAGATAGGATAGGAACAGTAAAAGTGGTTGGTGGTGCACCCAGCCAAAGGCCTGGAGGGGGGGGGGGGATGAGGCTTAATGGCGCGTCGACAGCTTGGTCATTAGCGCCAACCTCAGTCACAGTGCAGTGGTCCGGGTTGCCACTGCACCACACATTACAGAGATATTATTCAAACCCCTAACCTAAATCTTGTCATACATCTGTACCTCCTGCAAAAATTGAAAAACACCGGACAGGAGGACAGGAAAGGCCTGGAATTGGGGACCCTAATGCAAGCACCTATGAAGGAAAAAAGGGCGAGTGAAACGGGTGGACGGGTAGTCGTGGAAATCCGTCCAAAAAAAAACCACAAATTGGACCTCACAGCCAATGGGGAGAGATGACCGAGACCTGCCCAAAGGCAACAATTTACCAAACCAAAAACAAAGCCAAAATGCCACCGGCACAAAGTTAAAAGTTAACAACCATGCGAGCTTTTGAAGAAAGTAAGCAAAAAAGGCCATGTAGTCAGTAAAATGTAAATAAGTAAAAATCACGAAAAGCGAGTGGAACAGTCAAGGGGGGAAAAAAGAAAACTTCAACAGCACTGTACCGCAAGGAATTAAAACAAAATGAATGAGCCAAAGGGCAACAAAAGAAAGCAACAGCAAAGCTGGGCTGGGAGTTGCAAAAAAAAAAAAGAGCTTGAGCTGACGACACAGGGAAAAGGAGACGTCAGGCACGCAATGACGAACGCACGGGACATTTTACTGACGGGGATAGAGAAAAGAAAACAATTAGAAAAAGGTCAAGTTAACAACACCAAAGAATAACTGAAAACTGGCATAGGGCTTAAATGGTGGGGCAGAAAGAAGCAGCAACAGGATGTTGCCAAAACGAATGTATTCTCCATACCAGAGCGTCACACGCAGTTAACACGACCATACATCTTGGACACGTCAACGTAATGACACGAAACACAAATCTCGACGAGGCGAAGCCGCACAAACATCCCCCAAGACCAAAACAAACCCAGCAAACACGAGAATCTCACACCATAGACGGTGAACCAGAACTAATACGCTATGAAAAATACAAAGTCAAAAACGAAGGGATGATGGCCTAGCCAGGAAAAATCCCCGAACTGAGGACCCATCCGCATATACAATATAGCCAGGCTTTCCTACTCGGGTACCAGAAATGCACTGCCCCCCCCCCCCCCCCTGGGGTACCAGGCCTACCATCGATCTCAAGTGATGGACAGGGGTGTCACACAACATCCAAAACTCAGAGTACACTATTACACGGAGTAGTAAACTTTAGAAGGAAATCCCAAAGACACTCTTCCCGATTCCCCCAAGTGAAGCCCTGGGGATGTAGTTTGCAAGGAGCCGGGCACAAGCCGCAGCTTAAAAAGGAAAGATTGCACTCACCAAGAACATGATCAGCATCTTCGCAAGGGTGACCACGAGCACACACGCGTAGGCTCGGTTTACTGAGGTGAGAGTGGTATTCGAATGAAAAGTCTAATAGGTGGAAACAATTTGCACCACCTTCCTGTACAGAGGCACAAAACTGGAGGAGACCTCCTCCAGGAACCGAAAAGTACTATGTCCCTTGATGGAGGAGTTCCAGCGACAGTGCCAGGACTCTGCCATCTCATTCCGCATGAGGGTGCGCTGCTGGGCAAGCACAAAAGCGGAACAGGGAGAGTGTCGAAAACCTCAGTCACCAGTAGAGACCCCTTGGCCTTTTGTTCGGCCTCTTCATCTCCCGGATGGCCAACATGGGCCTTAATCGAAGACAGACGAAGGGTGGTGGGAGCACTCATTTCCTGAAACAACACCTGGGCTGCATTAAGAAACAAAGTTTTAAGGATGGGCATTAACATTGTGATTTGTTATGTTTTTTAGGCCTACATAACACCACCAAATTCAACATTTCACCTTAACACACGCATTATTTATCCATATGGAGCATCATCATTTCACGTCATGGAGTACCAAAAGGTAATTTATTTTAATGTAACAGAAAAAAAAATAGTGATTCATTTTGTGGTTCCACATGTGTTCCATTCATCAAAAGGAAACAAGTTATGTTTAAAGTAAATGTTACCCGTTTTAATATATTGCTTAAGTAACTAGCTACAATAATGTAATAATTAAAAAGTTAAATTTAGTTTCACCAACCATTATATTTTCTAGCACATTTCACGTATGTTTGCGTAATACGTCACGTTAGTCCGTCAGTTAATAAAAAAAAACGATAACTGAATACCGAATTTACCGAATACCACTTTAGTCGCTGCCAAAGTTTTACGAAGGTTTCACGGGGAAGTACTTAGTCATTTAATCACTTAAGACACTTAGTCGATTGCAGGATGTGATCTGGAATTTGGATCACGAACAGACAACAATGCTGATACTAGCCCGCCCCCCCCCTTCGGTTTCCCGGGAAAGTACTTAAACATTTAATCACTTAAGACACTTAGTCGATTAATGGATTTGATCTGGAATTTGGCTGACGAACAGATGACGACGCTGATGCTAGCCCCCTTTGGTTTCTCGGGTAAGTACTTAGTCATTTAATCACTTAAGACACTTAGTCGATTGCAGAATGTGATCTGGAATTTGGCTGACGAACAGACGACGACGCTGATACTAGCCCCTAACCCTTCGGTTTCCTGGGGAAGTACTTAGTCATATAATCACTCAAGATACTAAGTCGAGTGCAGGATTTGATCTGAAATTTGGCTGACGAACAGATGACGATGCTGACACTAGCCCCTCTTCGGTTTCCCGGGGAAGTACTTAGTCATTTAATCACTTAAGACACTTAGTCGATTGAAGGATTTGATCTGGATTTTGGCTGACGAACAGACGACGACGCTGATACTAGCCCCCCGCGCCCCACCCTTTGGTTTCCCGGGGAAGTACTTAGTCCTTTAATCACTTAAAATACCTAGTCGATTGCAGGATTTGATCTGGAATTTAGCTGACGAAGCAACGACGACGCTGAAGCTTGCCCCCTTTGGTTTCCCAGGGAAGTACTTAGTCATTTAATCACTTAAGACGCTTAGTTGATTGAAGGATTTGATCTGGAATTTGGCTGACGAACAGATGACGGCGCTAATACTAGCCCTCCTTTGGTTTCCCTGTGAAGTACTTAGTCATTTAATCACCTAAGATACCTAATCGATTGCAGGATTTGATCTGGAATTTGGTTGACGAGTCGACGACGACACTGATGCTTGCCCCCCTTTGGTCTTCCATGGAAATACTTAGTCATTTAATCACTTAAGACACTTAGTCGATTGAAGGGGGGGGGGGGGAATGAGGCTTAATGGCGCGTCGACAGCTTGGTCATTAACGCCAACCTCAGTCACAGTGCAGTGGTCCGGGTTGCCACTGCACCACACATTACAGAGATATTATTCAAACCCCTAACCTAAATCTTGTCATACATCTGTACCTCCTGCAAGAATTGAAAAACACCGGACAGGAGGACAGACTTATCGCCCAATTGACGCACAATGTCATGCGGAAGATGGAAACGACGTCGAAAACCATCAAGATGGCAACAATCAACAAGGAAGTGCCGGACCGTAAGTGGCCGCCGACACCAATAACCAAGTCGATTGAAGGACTTGATCTGGAATTTGGCTGACGAACAGATGACGACACTGATACTAGCCACTCCTTCGTTTTCCCGGGCAAGTACTTAGTCATTTAATCACTTAAGACACTTAGTCGATTGCAGAATGTGATCTGGAATTTGGCTGACGAACAGACGACGACTCTGATACTAGCCACCCCTTCCGGTTCCCTGGGAATTTAATCACTTAAGACACTTAGTCGATTGCTGCATTTGATCTGGAATTTGGCTGACGAAGTGACGACGATGCTGATAGTTGCCCCCTTTGCTCGGGGATTCTGAACAAGGTAGTCAAGAACTGTCCAGTGGTAAGAATCGTCGTCTCCACATAAAGCTGAATCCCAGGTCAATTTCCATGACCGACTAAGTGTCTTAACAAAAAATCACTAGAAGTCAGAGTGGCATTTAAAGGGTTAGGAAGAACCACTAAATCAGTTTAATTTTCACTGCATAATGACAGTGGACCTAAAAAATATTTATTCATAACTGATGTATTCATAAATTCTTTACAGGCGACAGTATCACTTTAAATTTGTTTTCATTTAAATTAGTTTATTATGTAGTATTCTTCATGGCACTGAGTAAAAATTGTCATTCTATATAAGTAAACAAATTCTTCATCTATGTTTGTCAAGATGATTTCGTGATGTCTTCACGCATTTCTACTTTTGTTGCAGATAACCCGTTTAAATCGTGTAAAAAACCCATGCTCGAAAACGGAAGAGGCAAATGAATGTTCCAGACTATGCTTTGAAAACGTCTTGTTAAGGAGCAATATTTCGTGCAGGTAAATAACCATGTTGGGGTAAATAAGTAGGTAACAATCAGACAATCACGTAACAGCAAAAAAAAACAAGCACTTACCCGATTCCTATAATGCACACTACCATTGTATCACACCTTTTTGTTGTAATGTATTATGTGGACGGCCTTATTTTTGCTTCATTCATCGCAATCTAATGGTGCACACATTTCTGATCAATTGAACGATTGCTGTAACCAATTGGGTATGTAAAATCAGTATTATATTTAGTTCAGCAAAAGCCTTAAAGGCTACTTAAATTCTTGCGCAATCCCAATGTTCACGTTTCTTAGGAACAATTTTATGATCTGCCATATAATAAGAAATCGGGCACTGCTATAGGCAGCTAAACACGAAAGTTATGCTGCTATGTCAGGGTCGTCCCAAGCCAAGCATCTGGGTTGGATGGTGCATGGCTCACAGTAGGGTCTGAAGTGGAGTCTGGGGCAATTTCTGTTACTGTATTGTCTTAACAGATACTGAATAGAACGTTTTGGAAGAATTATTAGGAGATGTTGGTAAACTATTTTTCCTAACTTAACTAATAATGGCAAAACCTAAATAGCCTGTGTTGCTCACAAGTAAAGTCACACTGGGAAGGTGCGATAGAACTTAGAATTCCATTCAGCAGTTGAGAACTAATGCAAAATTATTTTTATAATAATTAAACTGTTTGTTTCCATGAAGCCACTTGCGTGTTTTTTTGCTGGAGAAATGGTGAGCTCATGTCAGAACCTGCACCATGGTTTATGATCTTGAGTAGCTTCCTAATTAACGACAAATAATTAACCTGTTTGTAATTTGCACGGAAATCATAATAATGACGTAATGGTAAAACCTAAATAGCCTGTGCTGCACACAAGTACAGTCACACTGAGAAGGTGCGAGAGAACTTAGAATTCCATTCAGTAGTTTAGTAGGTTAGGACGCAAATTTATTTTCGTAATTAAACTGTTTGTTTCCATGAAGCCACTTGGTCTGTTTTTCTTGGAGAAATGGTGAGCTCATGTTAGAACATCACCATGATTTATGATCTCGGGTAACTTCCTAATTAGCGACACGCAATTTACCTGTTTGTAGTTTGCACGGACATCATAATGTGTATAATCGTATAAGACCGACAGGCATAAAAAAAAAACTAGGTTACTATGGTTTTCACACTGTGCAAGCAGATGTGTTGGCTAATGCAACAACACAATGATAGCAGAACTTAAAAGACTGTAATTAGAGATATTGCGTTGTAGCTAGCCATACCGTGTGCAAAGTTAAACAAATGTACTGAATTTTTCCTAGGTCTAGGCTATGAAAAGTATTGGTATCCTCGGAAGTTACTTGTAGAGACTGGCAAGAACCAATACACTAGACATGCTTATAAACAGTGAAGGACATTTTGTACAGGATTCGGAAATACATAAAAATTAATGTGGAGGTGAATGTTTCTAGACTCCACGTTTAATGTTCCCAAAAAAGGTCGTATTGTCGTTATGCATTCTTTCGGCATTAGTGTCCACAACTTACGTCGGAGGGTGCCACTAATTTTTTTAGCGGCTACGACTTAGCCTGTAGTATATTCCACGATTAGGATACAGGTAATAAGTAGCATGCAAATAGGAGTATGTACCCGCTTAAAGAAATAGCCCAAAATTTAAGTGCTCGGCGATAAGTTAACGTGTACAGTGGACATGTTGCAGAACATTTTTATCTTTAAAAGATAGAATAAAATAAATGTAATAAAGGGGCAGAGAATAAAACATAGTTCTCGTGGCCACAGCCTCTTTTCTCTCAGCCAGTGAACACTCACGGTTCCTTAAAAAATGGTCAACTAAACAGCGATTCCGAATTGTTACATTTTTCGTAATCATCACTCTGCGGCATGCTGTCATTATACGACTACTGGAACGAATATAAACACTATACAGGAAGACATGATGAGATCGCTATTTAATGAAAATGGATAAAAATATACTAATAAAAAAGATCATTTTAGCAGTGACAGAATGTGGGAAGCTATGACAGAAAACCAACCATACGTGACTACACGAGCAAACCGCCTGTATTCTAAGTGTAAAAAAAACAGAACGCTAAAAAGCACTTTAGTAATTAAAAATATAAGAAAAGCAGCCATAAAGGTGCAGGTGGAAGACGAAATCACGAACCGTTCAGAAACCTAGTTCGGAACCGTTTTCAAGTGAAGGGTTCAAACATATCAAACAACTTGAAAATTAGGAATTAATTTGACGTGTTTTAACCATTCACTTGAAAACGGTTCCAAACTAGAAACCGAAACCTCGTGATTTCGTCTTTAACCTGCACTAGATGGCTACTCTGTTTATATTTTTAACATTTCTTATTGTGAAATGATATCCTTTAGGGTTACTTAGAATGCAATAGCTCTGTATAAGCCTCTCTCTTGCGATAGCACCATTCAGTTTTTTTTTTTGTGTAATGAATTTCTCATTATTTTTCAGACTACCGTACATGCCCCCATTTTCCGATCTAAGTTTTTGCACCACTAGTAAAAGTGCATTGGAGGCTGAAGCTATTTACATGAATATTGCCTTGCCATTTAATCCCAAGCATTACAAAGACTGTGGTTGCGCCCAGAAATGTGAAGAAACCATCATTAGTTCTGCAGGGTACTCAGAACCACTAAGTATAGACTACATTACAAACTTCATGGTATTCTTTTTCACCAACATCCAGCAGCACATAATAGAAGTACAGGCCGATCATCTGTCTTCGGTCGTCTGCGATATCGGTGGAAACCTTGGATTGGCTCTCGGAATTTCACTTTTGTCAGTATTCGATATCGTTCAATATCTGTCGTCGATTGGTGTCCAGCGATTTCTGGGATTTTGCTCTTGCAAGCAAAAGAGTATGAAACTTACTATTTAAGAAAGCCACCGTTAATTGCTCTAACTCCACCTAAACCCTCTTTGGTCATAACTCTTAATAGCTAATAGGTATTTTGATTAGGGCAACTAAGAGGCTATATAGGCGTGGGTTCTGAGTAAAGCAGTAAAAAGTATTTGTCGCCAACAGGGAAATTATGCACTAAAATTTATTTCGGTAAAGCAAGCCACGTTTACGAACTTACGCTTTATTTGAGTGAAGTGAGTGTTTCGAAAATGCTCCAAAGTGCTGACACCACGATTGCCAATACAGCCATTTGTTCAGTGGCAAAGAGTCACTAGACCCGCTATTAAAATCACAATAGTGATCAGTGCGCCAATCGACAGAAAATGGTCAGCAGCAAACAGTGGAAAAGAAATACAAATCGTTTAATGGGGGAGCAACTGGTCGACTGCTTATCCCCACCTCCTGCATAAGTTCCCTTCGCCTGAAAACAAAACGAGCCACGTCAGAATTGTTCATTTATAGTTGTTTAGCTTGCAATGTTGATACAGTTTTTTTTTCGCCCTGTCCAGGTAGTAGTGGGGTAACATGGACTCCAGTCGAATGCAAAGCAGTGATTGTATACTGATCGACTTGGGATACTTGGTTTTTCTCACATGTCTTCACTAACGTTAAGTTGTACATCGTCTGACAGAAGAGCTCTTACAGTTTTAGAGCACGTTTCTCCTGTAAAACAAACCTTCGTGTTGTTACTTTCAGAATGGTCTCCAGAAGACGAAAGTTTGAAGTCAGGATAGGTTGGGGACTTTGACATTAGTTTGGATGGGGTGGAACAATATTTAAGTAAAGTTGCTCAATTAGAAAGCAATAGAGAACGATTTCCAAATTTTTTCGTAGCGGTAAAACTGGTGCATTGTTAACGTTGGTAAATTACAAGTGTTCTGGCGTTTGTTATGCTTTTTACCATCTGGGGCATCTTCCATGAAGTCAACATTATATGGTGCAAAAAATACATATCTGTTCTTAACAATATTTTCTGGTACGCACACTCCATTGTTAT
>JAHWFP010000742.1:0-12593 GCA_023313725.1 Lithobius niger | reverse complement strand
CCCTACCGTGTGAAAAATAACTGTCCTTCGCACATGACGTCATTTAAGACATGCCTCTGCGATGACCGCGCAGAGCAAATTGTTAGTCGAGGCAACAATGTGCCAATTTCAACTTTTCAACTTTTCAAGGCAACAACGTACCAGTTTCAATTTCTAGTCAAAGAATTGACACACTAGCACGTTATCATTGTTCCCCTTTAGGGGGTCGTTGTCTTCGTTTCAGTTATGAGACTTTGGTTTATAATGTAAGAATGAACCATTGTTAAGTGTTTATAATGTTTTCAAATGACAAAAGCGAAGAGCCATCCTTTGCTTCAAAGCTGAGAAGCACGCAGATCTCAACTTCAAATGAAGTAGCCTAATTACTTCATTATCGAAACTTGCTGTCATTAAATAGAGACCTGGCTGAGGTTTCACACTTTGTGGCACGTATTACCAAATAAAAAATTGTATTTGTTATTTAAATGAACTAAGGCAAGATTCTTTCAACTAATTTCAATTACTTTGCAGGTTTTATATTTAGTTGCATTTTTTGGTCGTGCAGGAAACATTGAGATCCATTGCCTCATATAAAGCTTTTTTTAGCCGTTAAGCCTTCTAAACTGTTGCAGTATTGCTAAACGTTTGTTAAATTAACTAATACAATATGAAATTCAAATCATACAATTAAAAACAAAGATGAGAGGCTGACTCCTCCATTATCCCATAATTAGCTGATAATTTCGGCTCAAAATGTATGTGATCCCTTTTCAGGAATGTTCCTGAAAGCACAGGATTGTATACAGAGGACAGGAAGTAACAAATGATACAATTATTCAAATCATATAATTCGGATTACATAAATCAAAGGTAATCAATAGTAGAACTACATTAACACGTGAATTTTAGCGGTTATACTTCTGCTCACTTGTCATTATTGGTAGTAGACAAAATTGGCTTGTTTATTTTCTTATTTATTATTAACAAGTTTTGACTGCATAAAATTGTCAAATCTGATTCTGAAATGCGGCACATCTTTTTTTTTTATACACCACACTTTTGGCCAAAAAATAGGAAGTTTTCGAGGTTAGCATTAAATGATACGAGGCATGGAGTCAAATTAAAATTGAAGAAATTGTGTGTCTCGGTTGTTAAATCGTGCTTAATAAATTCGTGGAAATATAAAGACAAAACTGAGTGACGTCACCGACGGAGCGTGTCAATGGTGACAAACCTTCCGCCCCTCATCGTGTACGTGACGTCACGCTTTGTCACGATGAAAACCTTATTAAGGAGCATTATCATGCTGCCCATTTTTCAAGAAGTGTTAGCTTACCTGCATTTCACTTGGCTCGAACTTTCTCATCATTGCTTAAAATTCTTAAAACTATTTAAGTTTAAATCACTGTTTATTTTCCGTCACTTAAGGTTCAACTTTAATGTCCTTAACGCTAATTCCGACACAGGACAGATGTCAGGGGAGTAAGAGCAAAAAATGCCTGTGTTTCGTTGAACCAGTATTGATTCCTTTCAGCTCTGCAAGTGGTCTGTTTACGCTTATTTATCGGTTGCTATCGCGACCAGGTTATTATTCCCAGTAGAGGGTTGGCCATAGCGGCAATAACTTGTCCCACCACAACTATCTATCTACGTAATTCAACCTTGGGTAAACTGTGTGCATAATTTTTGGTGTTGACGATTGGGGTCCTCACGTAATTTCTAGAAAATTAGTTCGTAATGCGCAACCGTTTTACGTGTCGTTTACCGTAGACACAAATAATAGTATCAAGGCTGTTACGGAAAAATAAAATGTAACTGACTGATGAGCATAGCTGACGACTGACTTCGTACGGCGGCAGGGTTTTTTTTTTAACATTTTCTTTTAGCTTTGCGTTACCTGAAGCAAACTAATGCTTTTTTTAATGAATCGGTTCAATTATGAAGTCTGGTAACGTTCGTAATTGAAAAATTCATTTAAATGAGTATTAGTTTGTTTTAGGTGATGCAAAGTTAAAAGAAAATGTAGCAGAACGAAATGTAGTAACGACAGAAGAAACCGGGAGATTCGAACCAGGAAACCTCCGACCAGAAGAGTTGGCCGAGAAAAGGTCAGAACAAATAAAAAATAGACCAACCAAATAGCTGCTAAAGGAGCTCGTAAGTTGTTTGTTTGCAGATGCGCAGAATTATTAATATTATTTGCAACGTTTTAGTCTCGAAACCATTCACAAATGAAAATGCAATAATAATAATAATAGGAATCAGACCAATATCGTCCTGACCAATATCCCCCTCCCATTGTCTACATCCCCGTTCGACCATTTTCAGAGCCAAAATTCTCCCACGCGTCCCCTTAAGTAATAATTGTGGTAAACGTAAAATCAATCTTTGTTACTATGATTTTTTTCTTTAAAACTTTATCACTGCTAAAATTCCAACTTGCCTAACATTTTTTGTTTCGCATTGCCACACAATACGGAGATACGAAATTCTTTGGAGGCAGTTTTTTTATGCAAACATTCTAGTGATTTTCAAAAACTAGAATGGTCACACGAGAGATCAGCTCATTTAACGCCGTCCGTCGATGGAATTGTTGGTGCTAAGTCGGTTCTAGGATGGTTCTATATGGCGAATTAATGATATCTGTAAATGAATTATTGATATCAGTAATTCAATTATTGCTATCTGTAAATGAATTATTGATATCTGTAATTGAATTGTTGATATCTGCAATTCTGTAATAAAAGACGGAATGGCTTGCCATAGTTCTAGTGTGTATGTTCGAGCAGCCAGACGAGAATGTGTTGTTGACGCATTGAACTGCCAGTCAGGGCCGGATTGTAAATGGGCCCAGCAGGATTCCCGGCCTATTTAGAAATCCGGCACTGACTGGGAGGTCAATGCGTCACGCTACAAACAACCCACTTCTTTTAAAGCTTAAACTTCTTTTTAAGAGCGGTAAGATGGCCCAAATCTAATCGGATATGCGACGAGCTACTACTGATTTTGCAGGCACGCAAGCGACAAAAATAATAAAGTGGTACTGAAATTCGTTAGAATGTATTAATCAAAATGAGAGTTGGACGCACGTCTGCAGGGAGTGCACACGGGGGGGGGGCCTCCAGCCCCTGCCATCATGGCAAAGTGCCCCCTTTTTCTGAAAAAGTGCCCTTTTTCTGTGGAGCGGCGTTGTAAAAAGCCAAAAAAAAACGCAAAAAAAGGACAATAACGGATAAGAAAATGGTGCAAACAGGGGCGGAAATGGTTAAAGCCCCACAAAAAACAAAAGGGGGTAAAATGGCCCAAATCTAATCGGATATGCGACGAGTTCTGGGCCCTCTGCTTTTCGTTTTTTTTCTAAACGACATGTCATGTAAGGACAGCAATGTGAGCCAAGAAAAGTTTGCAGATGACCTTAAGCTGCATTCTCCAACCATTGAAGTCTCTAACGCATACTCTCTCCAGCATGAAATAAACCTTATTGGAACGTGGTCGGAAACTCGGCAGCTGCCATTATCTGAAGATAAATGCCTCTGCTTTCAAGTTGGCAATGTAACAACCCCTCCAAATTACGTTTTTGGTACAAAAATATTAAATTATGTAACTACAATTAAAGACCTTGGAGTGTGGTTTAACTCAGACCTCAAAACATCCACCCATTGCAATCATATTTCATATTCCGCCATTGTGCGCCGTTGTTTTACATCTGGAAACTTACATGCCATCCTCCGAGCATACAAGGTGTACGTTCGCCCAACCGGTGAATATGCATGTCAGGTCTGGTCGCCCAAGCTTTTGAAGGACATTGACAAAATTGAAGCAGTCCAAAGACGATTTACGAAATGCATACCTGGAATGGGAAATCCTATATTCAACGCTTAGAATTCCTAAAGCTGGACTCTGGAGCTTCGCAGGCTGAAAGCAGACCTGATTTTGACTCACAAAATAATTCATGGACAACTGCCAGTTGTACTTCCTTTTTTTTAAAAATAAGAACCGAGTCTAGAACTCGGGGACATAGTGGATTGTATTCAGACGACTTCTTAATGATGGCTGTTCAATTGAAAGTCACATTTGCAGCGCCCAGAGTTTTGTCCCTGAATACACTCACTTGTAGTCTGCTACTGCAAAACATCCAAAAATCTTATCGTTTAGACAAAATATCTTTGATAATTATTGCATTCTTTTACCGTTTAGCCTATCGTATATAATTTTCCGGTAAGATGTTAGTGGTGGCTTGATTTCGACCATTTCTTGCTTTCTTGCTTTTTCGTGGCAAATAAATCTTATCTTATCTATCTTATAAATGAGGTTAAAACAACAACAAAAAAAGTCCACAGAAAAAGGTTTGCCTCTCACTCTCGGGGTCCTGTGCACGTCTGGCAGGCATTTAGCTTTAGCAGCATTTATAAAGCTTTAATTTCCTACAAGAAAGGATCTAGTCACATAATGGAACAAAAACATCAAGTGTGCCGTAAAAAATGGGGTTATACGATTGAAGTTTCACTTGTTAAAATGTACACGGATAAAAACTGATGATTTTTAATTGAAATAATCAAATGAACTTGCGAGAAAACTGCATCTGTTTAAGTGCTGTTGTGCTTTACGTTTTAAATATATGATTGGTAATGCACAACAGCACTTAAACAAGTGCAATTTTCTCAATTGTACATTTGATTATTTCAATTAAAAATCATCAATTTTTATCCGAGTACATTTTAACAAGTAAATTGAAACTTCAATCGTATAGCCCCCTTTTTTACGGCACACTTGACGTTTTTGTTTGCAATCCGTGTATTTTTTTTATGGCTATGGCGTCGCGTTACAAAGGTTTATGCATACAGTCGCTTGTTTCTGACCACTTTGAAACAATTCAACTCAACTCAGCTCAGCTCAGCTCTGAAAGCCTGCATCTAGTAAATAAATACACCATTCTATCGTTTCTAACTGCCAATTTCAAGGCCTCGAAATTAACAACGTAGCTTAGTTTGGTTTAAATCTATATGCGTTTAGCTGAAACATGGATTCTTTCAATTTCAATTTATTTCCCGGAGCCAACACTCAACAACAGCAATCAACAATCAACTTTTTAGCAAAGACAAACCACCCGCACGAAAACTGGACCTGGAGTTTGCCAAGTGGCATTATTCCCTAATTACAATGGTTAAAACAATGTAAAACAATCAAAATGATCGCTCAAGGTCCCATAACTCCGGAATGGCTCGACCAATCAAAAAAGTGGTCTCTGTGAGGATGAAGGCCAAGGAAATTTCTGGCTTAGATCATGTTTCAGATTTTAGGTACGTGGAGTAGTTTTTTATGTACCCGTGTGACACAAAAGCAACCACAACAACAACTATACAACTGAATAGTTTTCAAATTTATGTCTGGCTCCCTACTTTTACTAATAGGAACAGAGAAATTAATAGTTTTACTTTTACTTTTGCGTGTATGATAAAGGAAACTCCTCTTCCCAAATTTCACTAGGTTGGAAACAGCACGCCATTCCAAAGCACTTTGTTTTTCTGTAGTATCGTGCAGGGCAAGTGGTACTGCTATTACTAAATTCTTAATCGTACGTAAACGTGAGGGGGTGGGGGGAAGTTCTCAGATCTACAGGAGGGGCGGTGGGCTGGTGTGTTACATTAAGTTTACGGTTCTGTAGCTTTAAACTCCTTTACTTTAAGGTTGTGAACTGCAAACTTTCTTATTAGACTACATTTGGGATACCGTCTGATTCCACACGCACAGCATCATGTACTGAACGATTCGGTGAGACACCTGGTGAAATGTACACCAACTAGGCGGCAGTGTTCTTCCTTGCGCTCGTCTATAGAATTTATTTATTTATTTCTGGCAAGCAAGATGAAAAAAAACAGGAGCAAATTTAGCCAATCAAAGCTCGCATAAAACGACCCGGTGAAATTCGAGCCAAATAACTTAATGATGCACAATCGATATCAAACTCGTTAATATGATACAATTTAAAATGATGTACTAGTCACATATCATTACTTCCTAATGTTAATTAATTTATACAGTATTTAGTTGTCGATTGAGCAATTTACGGTAAGCCTAAAGTTAGTGGGCCAACGCTCGCTTAGGATCGGGTTTTATCGGGAAGCGACTCTAGCACCTTATATTCTAGCAAGCTTTGTAACTCTGTATAGCTGAATTAAGATCAGTGGTGTTGCTATAGTCTGGGGTTCATACTGTTATACATTTATTTTTTAGAACAAAGTGTTCCACAGCGCTATTGTAAAACTCTTTCTAAAAAACAAACCGCACTAATAACACTAATAGGCTTTTACTGCATGAAATACGGCGAGATCTTATCTTCCCTCACATAGTTTGGCACGCCAGATCCTGCTTTGTTTTGCTATAGGTCTGCGCCTGTTTTGCCTAGGGACAGAACAATTCCCTGTGTCTAGAAGCCAGCCCGGGGTAACATACGAGCTGCTTTTAGCAACAGAATGGTCCTTAATAATTACCGATGGAGCTACATTGCAGTTTGATCATGTATGGTCAGTAGCAATGCCAGTATACGAGTTACAAAAAGAAATCTCCTCGAGCGTAGCGCGGTAACGCCGATTTCTCTGTTCTCTTGCTCCGTTTTTCTTTTTCTATTTTCAGAACTAAATTGTGATGTAATTTTGATTATGACTGCTTTGGACATGTAAGGCTATAAAATGAATAATAATGCCCTGTGGAAATGAGTTACACGGATTTTTCTTGTTTCACTCATTTTAAGGGTTTCTTTTTTTTAAGGTAGCCTTACATCCTGCTTTATGCACTTTAGTATTTTTGCATTAATATAATAATAAGTTCTCTGTTCATCTCTAGGAATAAGGGTGGATGGGAAGGGCGACATTCAGTGCCATCCAACCACAATTTAAACAAAGGAGAGCAACAATTGATAAATAACAAATTAAAAAGATGTTACAACACATGGGCAGATGAAAAATGTTCCGAAATGTTTAAACAAGACGGAATAAAAAAGGTTGTAGATTGAAATCACTTAAGTTTGGGCTTAAAAGTTTGTACCGAGCTACCTGAGACAACGTCTGCCGTCAGTGCATTCCAAACAGGTGCAACCTGGACCGAGAAGAAAAACTTTCTACAATTTAGACGGAATGGTTGTAGCTTCAGTTTTAGAGAATGGCCATGGGTCTTCCCAACTAACTCAAATAAAGGCAAACAAGTTGCTGGGACATCATTCACACCAGAACTAGATCAGCTTTTAAATGGCAGAGTTTGGAGACCCATCCTAAGCCGTTGGCAATATGGTTTATTTTTTTAGTCCCGGGACGGACTTAGTGTAGTGGTGCTAAACCGACTATCCATGCTTTTTTGTTAAGTTTTTTAAAATGTAATTTGGATAATGGAAGCAAACAAGCAACTTAATACTTGTTGGGCTACGGAAAAAAATACACTAGTTAACATAGGCATGTGCGCATGGAAAAATAACTGGAAGACTGTTCTTCAATTTCAAGAGAATTTATTGTCGGTTGTGAAGGTCAGGGCGTAACTGTAGGATAGCTTACCCCCCTTTTCACCTTAATTATGCCTAATGCATACATCGGATAAGAAAAGTGGAGCCGGCAGCCATTTGCTCTTCTCCAAATATAATGCCCAACAAGGAAACGATACAGGGGCACTATCATTGTTACACAAAAACAACTGCTTATGCAACAATGCGCGTCAAATTGTAGAAAATTAATTGTGCTTTATACTTGTCTCTCCAGTTTACAGGCAACGCGTATCCATAGGTAATAACTTGGAGTAAAGAAAATCCACCCAAAACCAAAACTGGTAGAAAAACCCGCCAAGGTTCCAAAAACGGTCGGCCTTTGAAGGTAGTGATATCATTCCACCAGGGAAAGGCCGCCAAGGTTAATCCTATTAGCCTAGTTAATCGCACATATTAACAGTTCGAAAGTTAAATAAGAACTAGAAGATTGCTACTAGCGGTAGCAATCTTCAAGTTTTCATTTAACGTCCAAAGTATTATTCGGTGCGATTAACTCGGCTAATAGGATTAACCTTGGCGGCCTTTCCCTGGTGGAATGATATCACTACCTTCAAAGGCCGACCGTTTTTGGAAACTTGGCGGGTTTTTCTACCAGTTTTGGTTTTGGGTGGATATCACAACTTTCATAGGACTGTGAACGTACATAAGGTTACACCGTCTGTTTAAGATGCTTCAATCCCATTTTTGCACAGACTGACTAACAATCGCTGATTTCGTTCGCTTTGCTCACTCAATCAGCGCATCTCCTTCAGTTGTTTTGTTTATCCCTGCAACTTCCCCTTAATTTTTCAAGATTTCGTTCACATTTAGTCATGCAGAAACCCCCGAAGGTCGCTGTTACTAAAACAGCAGAACGCGAAGCATTTTTTTTTGGGGTTATTAACAAAAAAAACCATTAGCTCGTGTATGCTCGTATTGTTGCGTAATCATCATCTAACGTGCATCCCTTTATTCTTACGCAATCTACGGCAACGTTAATGTTTCTTTATTTTGTTCTTCGTTACAGTTCAGTTTTTAATTCGTCCAGGCTTTTACAATAAATCTAAGGACCAGTCTTGATTGTTCACGCCATTGTTGCTTAAAATCTTTGATTGCAACTTGGAAAAGAAACGAAATTTAAATTCGCCGGTGGCAAATTTCAAAACCCTCCCACGCATTTGTCCTGACCCCTACAACCCCCAAACCAACAAAAGGACCATCCTCAGATCACCATGCATCCGTATGCAAAAATTCAGGTACGTAGGCCTTCGCAATTTTGCGCTAGCCATGAGCAAAAAGTCTATGGGATTAACCATGGGAAAAATCTTATTAGCTAGCTAGCCAGCTAGCAACATAAAAACAACGCTATTGACGCATCTTTTTCTCTATGATTGGTGGACACTCATCCTTTAAATTTTAGTTTTTCTTAATCTCTGACCCTTCCACTTACATTTTCCACAATTTGAAACATTTCTGTCGCATTGGGATTTATCCTCAACATGCCAAAATATGCTTTCAGTTGCTTACAGTTAACAGACACATGTCTGCTAGTGAGCCGCCTTTTTATCATTAACATTCAATTTTTAACAATTGGATGTTACAATGGGATGATCTACTGTTACCACTAGCGTGTGTCTATATTAATGAGTTATCGCTTTCCTCCAAGGGTAATAAGTAGGGATGAGTCAATAACCGAAACCGAAACCGAATTTTCGGTTTTTACTGAAAACCGAAACCGAAACCGATTCGGATTTTGTGTCGGTTTTTCGTACGGTATTCGAAAAATCAAAAATTTCCTTATTTTTTAAAAATAATTATTATTTTCTACGTATGAATGACAACAAAGTTTCTAGTCATTAAAATGAAAATAGAGGAAAATAGTGCCACAGCTATACCCATGGTCTATCACGCGGCTGAAAGTGAAAAAGGAGTGAGTTAGAAGCCAGTATTACAGGGAAAAAAATAGAAATAGCTAGTTGGGGTGGATGGTGGCAAAAACCGATACCGAAACCGAAACCGAGGTTTTTTGGGGGTGAAAACCGAAACCGGAACCGAAGTCCAAAAAATGAAACCGACCCATCCCTAGTAATAAGGACGATTCTGTCGCTAAAAGCAGCTTGTAGTGTTACATGACGACTAGACACATACCACAGCAGGCGCAGCACAAAAATAATTTGTGTCTGGCATGCAGACTATAGCAACACCACTGATCATTGCCGTAGATGTGCAGTACACTTACTGCAAAGCTGGCTGGGATACAACAAGCTGTAGACTCATTTCTCAATAAAATCCCACGCAAATTTCACAGCTGGAGTCCAACTTTCCCTAACTTTAGGAACTAGCAATAAGTCTGAGTACGAGTACATCATTTTAAATTAGCTTAAATGTTAACATGTTTATAGCGATTGGTTATCATTAAATCATTTGCCTTAGCTCGAATTTTACCTGGCAGGATGTGAGTTTCGTGCAGGTATGCAGACCATCGGGCCGTTTTATGCGGAACTTTGATTGGCTAATTTTCTGCCTATGTTTCTATTCAAAATAGATATGTTTAATTGCAAAAAAAATAAAAATAATAATAATAAATAAAATTCCTTAGCCATACGCAAGGAAGAACAATGCCGCTTAGACCATGGCAACTCGTAAGTCAGTAATTTAGCGCCCCAACATCCCTTTTTATTGTTGAAGTAATACGAAATAATTAGCGCGTGCGATTGCGAAAGAAACTTTCAATATTTATTTGGCTCTCCAGTTGGTAAGTTAGCAGCTATGTTTGGTATAAATAGTAAACGTACCGTAACTCTGTACATTTGTTTATATGTTTATAGCAGTTTTTATTTGGCAGGGGAGTCTAAAATAACTCTTTTTTTGGCAGGGGAGTCTAAAATAACTCTTTACGGTTTTTTGTTTACAAACTGCACAGTTTAGTGATAAAGATGTGCAGTTTGTAAACAACAACCGTTTGGCACAGTGTGGTACAAATGTACATAGTTTAAAAACAGGTTACTGGAAACAAGTTGCACAGTATAGTATAACCTGCAGACTAAGTTAAGTAAAACCTGTAATATTGCATTACGTTATTTGTGTGTTTAACCACATAGCCGATATTGTTGTATGTAAAATGCAGTTTTCTAATTCCAATCTCCCAATCACCCTCCCAATCTCTTTATTTTATAGCATCAGAATGCCAAGAGCAGAGCCAACAGATGCACTACCCCACACACGCGAATTTGCCGTTCAGGCCCTCCTCCCAACTTCCCAGTTATCGCTTTGGCTTCAGCAATCTGTACCATGTGAAAAATAATTGTCCTTCGTGCATGACGTCATTTAAGACATGCCTCTGCGATGACCGCGCAAAGCAAATTGTTAGTCGAGGCAACAATGTGCCAATTTCAACTTCTTTTCAAGACAACAACGTACCAGCTCCAACTTCTAGCCAAACAATTGACATACTCGCCCGTTTTCATTGTAGGGGTTCCCTTTCCGGGAATCGTCGTTGCTTCGTTTTTGCTATGAGACTTTGGTTTATAATGTAAGATTTTCGAAGTCACTTGCAGTAATTTTCACAATTCATTATTGCAGTTTTGTCACACTCAAGAAGCTCTAGTCGTGTCTCTAAATTGTTACCTAATTTTATGTCGTCAACTAGTCTAATTTAAAATGCAAAAAATATCACATTACGATTTGGGCTATAGCTAGCAAAACCGGCTGATATTTAAATACTAGCTGCAGCCCTTGATATGCACGGGTGGTGTTTTATGCAGTATTTGCAACATTGGGATGGCTTGCTCTCTCATGTGTTTGTTGCGGAAGGCGTGTATCCCGTTTTTGTATTTTTGTACACACTGGCTAACAAATGGTGATTTTCGTTTGCTTCGCTCATTCATTCCGCGCCTCACATGACCCGGACTCCATGCACTTTCATATGGATTTCCACCGTAAATAAATAAATACGCCTTTGTACCTTGGGTTCGTGTATGCTATTTAATTTTACTTGATTTTGGGTAGCAAGTAAAGCGCTTTCAATATTTAACGGAGTTTCACTATTCCTTTAATTTTAATCGTCTACAACGACAGAACCTTTAGCCATCGGTTTAACATTAAGAAGCATATACGTGAACTGAATCATTGTTTCATCCATCGTTTTAGTTTATTGGCAACAATCATTCCGTTTACAATAATCGAATACTGTTATTATTAGACGGGTGTTGTTGACAATCAACGCAGCATTGTTACGGTCGGGTGGCCGTTTTACAACACTCAGCTGCAACTCGTTTTTATTAATGTAGATCAGGGTAGATTAAATCCACCCTGACTTAATCTACCCTGATGTAGATTAACTGAGCAAAAAATGGCTTCGGCGTTTAGAAAAAAAAACATTAGAGCTCGTTTCCCCATACTCACAGCCCTGAAAGTACAGGAATAAAAACAGATTAGAGTTCACTCGAACACAACGAACTATAATTTGAACTATAATTTGTGTTCATTTTGTGTATGCATTTTTATCTTTCAATTATGTACCTTATTGCTGTTTATGGCGTCTATTTTGTGTGTGTGTGTGGATTTACGTTTTGCGAATTGGAGTTCAAATTATAGCTCGTTGCGTTCGAGTGAACTCTAATCCGTTTTTATTCGTGTACCTTCAGGGCTGTGAGTATGGGGATACGTGCTCTAATGTTTTTTTTTCTAAACGGCGAAGCCTTTTTTGCTCAGTTAATTTGTTGGCTTTTTTCGCTTCCATTTTATATGTGTCCACTGTCCACCGATTTTTGTTTGCGAAAAAACAGAACATTAGAAATCGATACGTATGTTTAGGTTCCGCCGAAGGTTTGTCCCATGATTATTATTTGATGGCAACACATTAGCGTATTTCTGGATTTAGCATGCGTCATCTCGATGAGTAGTTGATTCTAGATTGGCAGTATCGTGGCAACAATCGCGGGAACAATTCAACTGGCTTCCCGAAGCCCGCATTGAAAAAGCAAATAAGTCACACAGTCATATGTCGGCGGCCCAATTTATTCAAGATTTCGCACTCTACGGTTTAAAACTTGAAGATTTAAGGAAAAATCAAGACCATTTAATTTTGGTTCTCCACAACGAG
>JAHWFP010000728.1:2917-20378 GCA_023313725.1 Lithobius niger | reverse complement strand
GACTTTCGTTTGCATGTTTTATGTTAAAAAATAGTCTTATTTTTTTTCGTGTCAGTCCAGGGCACGGAAAAAGGTTTTTCATTCAGTATGTATGAGCTTTGCTTGAAAACATTAATAAAGACAAATTTGAGCATAAATACCCTCCAGTGCAACGAAGCTATTTAAATATTTTGATTTAGATTTAAAAAAAATTGTGTTTATTATTGATGGGCATGGAAGATGAAAGCCGGCTGCCTGATCTGTGATGGTGATCCCAGGCTGTCACACCACTAGGCTACACGCTAGTACTCTGTACGGAAATTGGATACTGCCAGCTTCACCGAAACTGAAACATAGGATTCTGCCGAAACCGAAACCGTAACCGAAACCAGTTCGTCGGTTTCGGCCGAAACCGAATCTGAGCTATTAACTTTATGACCGAAACCAGAACCGAAACCGAAAATTTGCTGGTTTCGGTGCCAAAAACGAAACCAAAATTCGGTCGACCTCTAACTGGAGGCACACAGTTCGCCGTGCTTTCCACTAAGTGAAGAAGAGGAATAATCAGTAAACATGAAACAGTAAAAATAGCTCACTAAGTCAATAAATACAGATGTAAACCTATTCCCTTTGCATCGGTATTTGTTTACGGTTTACGAAGCTCATTTGGCTTTCCCTATTGTAAGTATTTGTTGTTTACTGGGATGGTAATCACATGCAAAAATAAGACAAGAAAATTTACTACTGTTGTTAACTCCAGGGCCTGCAGCAAGAACTAGTGTGCGACTCATCTAGATGGGAAAAAAATCAACATGTCGTCTTGTGGCAGGGAATCGAACCTAAATCTTCTGATTTCGTGTCGAGTGCTCTTACTTCTCTGCCACCACGACGCTATCCAAATCGCCGTATATTCGGAAGATCCAACCAGGTTCCATTGCCAGCAACATGACGACACGTGAATTTTGTTATTATTTATTTTTATTCTTTTTATGTAGATGACCGCAAGGTGACTTTCGCTGCTTTCTGGGGACGAGACGACTGGAGTATATTTACGTACTTGTGTTTTATTCTGCAGCGAATTTTAATCTGTTGTGGTTGGCACTAATCTGATCGCTTTCGAAGCTCTAACTTTCGTTCTTGATCAATGAAAACATTCTTAGCAAATGCTATCGCGATAGTTCGTCTAACGTCAGCCCATGAATTTCACCTCTAGCGTCGCAATACGAATGCCCCGTCTGTCCCTATTAGTCATTAGGCCGCTAGAAATTAATTAAGTGCTTCTCAGGAGCGCATGCATGGGTTTTTTCTTGGGGGCACGAAATGTTTTTGATGACTTTGTCTAAAAAAAAAATGTCGGTCACGCATCAGCACTTTCACCAAACATTTCCTGTGGCCGATGACCACGTCAGCTGTTTGATCCATTCACATGATCGCCTCGAAACGAATCTAACGGCTGTTCAGAGGTGTGCCACAACTAAAAACTTGGATCTAAATAATGACTTTTATCAAATGTGCAACTTTTAAACGCTGAATCTGGCATTAAAAGAGATATTGTGCTCCACACCAAAATCTAAGCTGCTGATTTTGTTTTGTTCAGTAAAAAAAAAAAGCCATCGCCCGCATCTGAAAAATCACGAATAAAACGTAAAAATACACTGCCCGCTCGCTTCAATTTTTTTAGTACCACTCCGAGAACCACTTAATTAATTTTCCGTGGCCTAACCTAGGGTTCCGAAAACCAGCATATTATGTAGAACCGAGGTCCTATTCCAGTATTCGATGCTGGTTTATGCGGGCTGGACTCACGCGCCTGCTTAGAACATTCTAATTTATTCAAAGAAATTTCTTTCCATAGTTATACCAGTTTTTTTTTGTGGTTATTTTTTTATTTCACTTGTTTCAGGAAAGGGGCATTAGCCGACCATTTTTTTGATCAATTACAGCAATATTCCTGTTTTCCAAAGCCGCCATTACAACGTTTCCAATCATTAACTCTATAAGTCGGCCCCAAAATGTCACACCAATCCGTAGCGGAATGAGCATGACACGACAGCCATTTGCATTCAGCGTCCACTTCATTCTTCAAGACAGCCAGGATGAAGAAAGCCCCAATGAAGAGAAACGACTTAATGAAGAAATCCATCTGGAAAAGAGAAGAAAAACAGCCACTTTAAATTTAGTGTGGATAAGAAACACACTGAGCCAACAATACAAATAGCTAAGGGTGACAATTGATTGCTAATAATATTTGTACCTAATTTCTTTAAATTAAAATGTGTATGTGTGATTAACATAACCGGCAGGACAATTTTCAGGAAAAAAACCAGGATTTGCTTGGTTTGTTTTTGTTTTTACGGCCCACCAACCCAAACTTGGATGATGTCTTCCCACGACGATGAGAGAAACAATATAGCAGGATCCGAGCGATATTTTACATGCAACAATCTAAATGAGCACGAACTACCACAACGCCCTTCGCCTCCCCAAAATGCAACGATTTCTACAACTGCCTGCAACAATGCCGAATCGAGCTGACACACGCTAAATCTAGACACACGCTAGTGTGTTGCTATCAATTGATAGACATGGGACAAAGCATGGATGGAGCGTGGACATCAAACACCACTCTAGTGGTCCGCCTGCCAAGGTTCAATGTCACACCTCATTGCTCGTTATTTTAATCCGTCATTGTTACATCGGGGGCCACACTGGTGACTGTCCAGCTTAATTGTGCAACTAAATATTGTCACCAACATTGGAGCAGATAACCCGGGTTGGGTCAAGCTCCCTTTCGTAAAAACAACAAGAAAGTGGCGATGGCGATTGTGGCATGTCAAACTTCTTGGGTTTTCCTCTTGGCTTTCTCCAGCTAAAATTTGTCCAATACGTCGTCTAATTTCCTCCTCCTCGGGGCTGATAATCTCTTAGGTTGATGCTCCTGAATAAATCAAATCAAATCAAATCACCAACTATGGTATATTATCATAGTTTTCGCGAATTTAACGATGGTGAGGGTATATTAATATGTGGACAGTTTATACCATAGAATTTATTGAACTAGACGGTCTTTAGCGGTCTCGAATTGAAATGTGTTACCGGCTTCTAGGTGGAAAAAGGATGTAAACATCGTTGATATTCTGGCTTTCTGTTGCAGAAGTAAGTACTGATAAAATTATGTGCTGCTTAGATATCCTAATTTAAAGGGGGATTGCCACCAATTGACATGTTGCAGCCATTTGCTGCGGTCTGGTTCTGTCTAACCCTTACCATCAACAAGCAAAGGAACGCACAAATACATTTTTTTTTACACAACCAACCAGTCACTTACCAGCTTAATTATTGAGTGTAAGAGTTGGTGCGCCCGCGTGCACCAGGAAGCGAGCAGTAAAGTTAAGCCTAACGACATCACGGACGCTTTTGTCTATACATCGACCGTTTTGAAACGCAGGATGGGCGCCCTCCAGTGACAGTGATATCGTTAACCTTGAACGCATGGTGCACGTCGACGCACCAACTTTACATTCAGTCGTTAAGGAGGCACGAGGCTAGTTTGTTGTGTTGTGTAAAAAAGAAATTTCCTTGCGCGTTCCTTCGCTTGTTGAAATCACGTGTTACGTAGCACTAAATAATGGTTGACGGCGCTAGATTCGGCAAGCGACTGAGCTGGTAGAACTTGGTATTTATGGTTCGCATTTGGCTGGGAATAGTGGCTTTTATGGTTTGTCCTACAGCGACATAACAGAGTGCTTGGACGGATTATCCACGATAATATCACCCATGTTCCATCTTCCGTTCACGACACACACCCCTCCCCGCGCGGCCAAATGTGAACTAGTCGTAACTATTTTCTGAGATATACCGACCGTGAAGCGGTGAAGCGGATGGCTTATTCAAGTCAAGGCCGACTGGGTTAGAACTCGCGAGTTTCGGTTCCTGACGCAACGCCAGTTCACGCGCATGCCGTTAGATTGGTGCTTTTTTTTTTTTAGCGGTGCTCTGGTAGAATAAAATTCTGACGGTGATGAATCATCTTAGCACGATCCGCACTTTGTTGTGCGAGTGATATCCCTTTGTCGTCAGACTGAGATCGTGAACTTAGGTGATAAATATTTTATCTGCGGCTTTCCTCAGAGAGATTCAACAATGGCTCGGCCCTACGAGTCTCGACATTGTTGTATCTCACTTCCCGGGACGTGGCCGAGTTACTGAGTTATTACTGAGTTACTGAGTTATTACTGAGTTACTGAGTTATTGTACTGAGTTACAATAACTCAGTATTGTAACAATAGAATTCTTGCGACGTCGTTTAAACCGACATTGTCTAACCATTATTGATCGATCCCGAAAACCCCACCACCGTTCAAGCAACGAAAACCCAACAACAAATCGCCCCTTCAGACGACAACCATTAGACATTTTTTTGAATGTCTTTACCACACGCATGCGCGAAAGCTAATGTCGGCTGATCTTTCGTCACCATGGTAACCAAAGTTTAAATGCGCATCGCTGGGAAGCCAAATAATGTGTCTCTTGACTATCAGGTTCATCGTATATGTTTAGTAATTAGTTAGGCCTACCAAAGGAAGTTCTTTCATACTTTCGTTTTGTGGCGGAGGCGAGGATACCAGACAAATCGACCGTAAAAACAAGATGGAGGGATGAAGCTGACAGTTTATCCTGAGAATATATCTTTATAATTTTATAACAACAGTTAACCAATGGGATGCCAATGTACGTCAGCCACCAGCCAATCACGCCTCCTTAACACCGATTAAACGACCACACGGTATTTTATCAGATTAAATTGTCAGCCTCATCCCTCCATCTTGGTATTTACGATCGAATCGTCTGATATCCTGTCCTGTTTTCCCTAGGTTTGGTGGGCCTAAACCAATTTCTAAACGTATAAGACGTACCTGATTGACAAATGACACTTTATTGGAGTTCTCGGCGATGTGCACTTAATCTTTGGTAGCCATGGTGACAGAAGATGGGCAGCCTAAGTGTGTCAGAGGCCGCTTTCATTAGGCCTATTGCCGCTACTATTGCGAAGCGTAGCGGTAAAGGCAACCCCCAGTACGTAAATTTACGTGGTACTTGAATTAAGCAGAAATAGTACTAAATAAATCAATAATAATTGTCGTAAAACTTCGTATTGTTTCGGTTCATATTATATTTTAAATCTAAGAAACAAGATTTTCATCTTCTTACATTTAAACCAAAGTCTCATAGCAGAAATGAAATAACCGCAACGGCGACCCCCGGAGGGGAACAATGAAAGCGTGTGAGTGTGTCAATTCTATGGCTTGAAGTTGAAACTGGGACGTTGTTGCCCTGAAAAGAAGTTGAAATTGACACATTGTTGCCTCGACTAACAATTTGCTCTGCGCGGTCATCGGAAAGGTATGTCTTAAATGACGTAATGTACGAAGGACAGTTATTTTTCGCACGCTACTGGGAGTGGGAGGGGCCTGAACGGGGAACGCCCGTTGGTGGGGCAGTGCTTATGTTTAGAGCAATTATTTGATTACGACTTTGCTTTGCGGAGGGAGACGATTGACGGAAAGGCAGCACCGAGAAAATACTGGGAAACAACCACGGGTCAAACAAATTTCCGGGCGAAACCGCGTACGATGCTAGTTAAAAATAAAACACGTATTTACTTTGATTGAAGCGCTCTGACAAGCTGCTTCATCCTATAAGTTGTCTGCTTTCCCGCCGAGTTACTTTCGATTTCGGTAAGTTTGTGACGGATCGTTAGGGAAATAAAACTGCTGTATTTATGAAGGTGGCGGTAGAAAATACCATTCCCATTAACACTAAACGAACCAGTAAGTGCATCTGGCAACAATTTTTACATTTTCATCATGTCGTGCACACAGCAATCTGAATTCAAGCGAGAAGCCTCTGCCGTATTATGCAAGTTCAAATGGTGTGTAAAGGAGACGGTATATATTTATGTTTTAAATATATGATTGGTAAAGCACAACAGCACTTAAACAGATGCAATTTTCTCAACTGTACATTTCATTATTTCAATTAAAAATCATCAATTTTTATCCGTGTACCTTTTAACAAGTAAAGCGTAACTTCAATCATATAACCCCTTTTTTACGGCACACTTGACGTTTTTGTTTGTAATCCGTGTACCTTCTTTACGTCTATGGCGTCGCGCAACAAAAAGTTATGCATGGAGTAGATTGTTGCGGGCCACTTTGAAACAATTCAACTCATCTCTGAAAGCCTACATCTGCGAAATAAATACGCCATTCTATCGTTTCTAGCTGCCAATTTCGACGCCGGCCTCGAAATTTACAACGAAGTTTAGTTTGGTTTAAATCTATATGCGTTTAGCTGAAACACGGATTCTTTCATAGGGTTCATTTCGCCCTTCAACAATCAACTTTTTAGCAAAGACATAACACGTGCACGAAGAATGGTTCTGGATTTTGCTGAGTGGCATTGTTCCCTAATTACAATGGTTAAAACAATGTAAAACAATCAAAATGATCGTTTAGGGTCCCGTAACTCAATGGATGGACCAATCGAAAAAGTGGTTGGTCTGTGGATTGAAGCCCAGGGAAATTTCCGGCTAAGATCATGTTTCAGATTTTAGGTAGGTGCATCAATTTTTTATGAAACCGTGTCACAAACAATAACAACAAGTGAACAGTTTTCAAATTTACGTGTGGCTCCCTACGTTTACTCTTGCACGGAATTGCATAAAAGTTGATGTAAAGTTGGGAAAAGTTGCCATCTATACTATCTGGCCAAGTTTGGGCGTTATTTAGTTATGGGCAACATTTCCCAACTTTACATCGACTTTTATAGAATAGAAACGGAGAAATTAATAGTTTTAGTTTTGCTGGAGAGAGGACCTCAATCATATATATACACGGCTATTTGACAGATGCTGCAGATTGTCATTTTGTGGAAATCCCCTTTTACTTTAAAGACCAAAATCATAAAAAACTCGACGAGGGGCACAAATTTGGAATATTGGGTTGGATGTCACCAGCCCATCGGTTAACGGTACATTCCGCCTGCCTTATAACAGCCAAGCGCAGATCGCCAATCGCGCATGTTACCAGACAAGGCCAACTGACACAGTAGCTACGTTCTTCGTACTGTCTGAGTTGGCCTTGGGAATAGTAGACAAAACAGCATCAACGTAAAGATTGTGTCGTCACAAACCGGAATGATTTTCGTATTTTAACGTCACACTTTATAAATTTTTAGGCTAGCATCTTATAATTTTTCTTCGGCGACCTGTTGGGATAAATACTAATTTTTACCGCATTAGTCTTTTAGGTTTTCGATCTCATGGTAATTATTAGCAAACGATTAAAAATTAGTACATGCACTCACACGGATGGAACGTCTTGGTTATTATAAGCGCGCAAAGGTTCATAAATTGCAGGATGCTATTAAATTATTTCCCCAATATTCATCAGAAAATCTCGTAGACGCCTGATTTTAAAACGGATTTTTAGCAAGGGCTTGACAAACGGTAAGTAAATAGAACTTTGGGGCCGTACTTGATGTGGAGAATCGAGAAAAATGGCACTGAGAGGAATGCACCTTTAACTTAATTTCGTGCTGACTAAGGTACGCTGTACGCAAAATTTTGGTGAGGATTGTTTTAATATAGTGATCGTTCGGATATGCACAATCTTACATTATGAACCAAAGTCTCGTAGCAGAACTGAAGCAACCGGAACGACCCCCGGAAGGGGAACAATGAAAACGTGCGAGTGTGTCAGTTCTTTGGCTTGAAGTTGAAACTGGGACGTTGTTGCCCTGAAAAGAAGTTGAAATTGGCACATTGTTGCCTCGACTAACAATTTGCTCTAGCAATTATCCTTCTAACTAAGCACCGTGGTAATCTCAAGGGCAAGTATTACATGACGTCATGTACACTTCTTTTTCATACGCATCGCTTAAGCCACAGCGAAAGACTGGGAGTGGGAGGGGGGGGGGGGCGACAAAGTGAGCTGTTACCATTAAGCGTACGATTACTCATTAATTGAGCCTAGAAGAGAACAAACAAACACTCACGGGAGCCGGGTACGTGTTCAACTACGTATAGCAAAGAGGAGAAAGGGAAGGAAACCAAGAGGAGATTGAGAGGACGGGATAAAAGGAGGAAGGGAGAGGAGAGGGAGAGGATTGGTGTCAAGGGGGAGTGTTACACAAACAAAAATCAACTGTTGCAGTGAACGATCAGGCAGCACCGAGCAAATACTGAGAAACAACCACGGGTCAAACAAATCCCCGGGCGAAGCCGGGTACGGTGCTAGTGTTATTATAAGACCCTTTGGTACAATGGCTCTCAAAAGAACCGGTGGTTTCAATGTGGGGGCATTTTACTGTGCGAAGATCCGTCATGCGCAAGCAGCCAAGGCATGGTTACGTCTAGTGGACTGATTTTCGAACCTGACTGTATGAAAGGAGCACGCCTTTCTCGTTGGTTGCGAAACTTTGGCTTGCAATATAGGATTTCCAGGTTTTTTTTTTCCGAAAAAAATACCTTAGGGCTTTAGAGATGTAGAATTCCTATTACATCGTCATAAACAAGAAAACAGATAATCGGTTCAGTTGGACACTAGGCTTTAAAAAAAAACTGTTCTAGCAAGAATAACAAGACATTGCTTTTTTGTGTTTCACACGTCGAAAATTGGCGTGAAACACGACTCTGCTTGAATAAAGCAAAATCCTTACCTTGTGGTATGCTTGTTCGTGGATGGATCGCAAGTATCAGTCTTCTCCTATATGATGCTTCGTATGTATGGCCTCTGCCGTTTTAAAACCTAAATTTATACTTAGTGATGGGTAAAAAATAAATCGGAAATCTTTCCTGTTAGTTTTCTTTCAAGTCCTTTTCCTTTTCCTTTTTTGTTTCCTGTTATTGCCAAAGGCTGCAAACTGACACGTTATTGTCTTCTTACTGTCTTCGTATTACAAAAAAAAGTTGGAATTAAGTCGTTTACCATGTGGAAAAATTATGATAAACCTTTCCCGACCGGATAAAATAGGCATCAAAATACGCTGAAGGTTTAGTGGTACAACCGTGAAGGTTGTAAGCAACTGTTTCGTTCAATTCAGGATATTGTATCTATACAAACAAAAACCCACCTGCCTGTGCGGGGAAAACCGACTAAAGCCGAAATCACAAGGTAAAGGGTAAACGAAGCAAGCAGTCTGCATTAAAGATTGGCCTTGTGAGGAGACACAATACAATGTGTGGAGACCAAAAAGCAATGTTGCTTTTCCTCCTTGTATGAATGTTTGTGACCTCTAGGTCCCCACTGAGAAAGATTGAACAGCTAATTAGCACGGCTGGAGCCAGTGTAGCCAGTACCCGCCCCAGTAATGCAGTGGTTAGAACTCCCGGCTAGTAAACGGGAAGTCCTGGGTTCGAGTCCCAGTCGGGACAGTTGTCTTTTCTTTCTTACTCATACTTTTGTATTGTGTATCCTCACAAGGACAGTCTTTAAAGCAGACTGCTTGCTTCGTTTACCGACTAAGGCTGCGTTTACAATATAAAAGCTTGTGCGTGAGCGTGGCGCTCGACGCTCGACGCGTACGCCAGTTCATGAGCAAAGCAGTGCGCGCGGACAATCGGCTTGGCCCGCTCGTGGTATCGTCACGCTAAAGCAAACGCTCTTTCATTTACAAATCATTTACAAATCAAACGCGTGAGCAGGCACGTACCTTGATAACGCTGGCCGCTACGCCGTTCCAACTATGCTGTTTCAAAACTTCCCCCTTCTATAGCACCAAGATTCGATGCCATACGGGTCAAGGTCATTGTAATTAAGATATCTGGTCGTTTATTTTGAGCATTCAACCTTTTTGCACACCACATTTTCCTTTCTTGTGGCGCTGATCGGCGCCGATGGAATCCGTTGATGCCGCCATTTTTTTATCCCAGCATGCAACAACTAAGCGTGCGAGCGTCGCTTGGCGCTCACTGATCTAGGTCCAGTAGATATTCGCGTGACGCTTGAAAATAGCAAAACGCGCGCGTTGGCCCACCTGTTTTACAATTGTAAATGGTCGCACTTAAGCGTTGAGCATGGCAAAAACTCTAGTTTCACGCGCCGAGCGTCACGCATACGCGTCGAAATCAATATTATAAACGCACCCTAAAGCCCTCTCCAGAAAGAACGCGCGTAGCCACTTCTGCTCGTGCGATATGTAGGAAAATGCTCCGATTGGTCGAACATACTGACCCGCGCATGTTGCGTTCGCATATCTACGCTTCGCATTGTGTTGCGTACAAGTCTGGAACAAACAGCGATGCAACAGCGGGCGCACGAAAATGAATCAATACTACAACAACAAATTATTGATACTATAGCAGTCAAATTCCTTGTTTCACAATAGTTAAAAACAAGCTAGACAGTTTTGTTGAAAATTATCATGGCACTTCAATGGCACTTCGATGGCACTTCATCGTCTATTATTTTATAGCACTTTTGGATGCCAAAGGTGCCATAATATTTACACATTAACCAGGAGTCCTTTTTTTTAAACATTGGCCGAGCAAGCAAATGAATGCCTCGTTAATTAGCTTTTCGTGAACTTTGTTTTTTTTTCTCCAGCTACCTTGAACAAATGATCAATTCTTTTCCAATTTATTTTCCTAAACTAAGAATTTTTCGAAAGTTAATGTGGAATTTATGCCATATTTGGCTAGCGCCCAAAATATGCATTGGTAGTCATTCGAAAAAATATCTGTTTCATAATGTCTCTTACTCGTTTTGTTTGGCCAGTCATCCATTAGTCGTTTAGAGAAATCTAGATACACGCTAGTGTGTCGCGCCAAGTTAGGCAACAAATATCACAACAATTGAATTGTCAAGGTTGTAAACCATTGTAGCACGAAGCCATAGCGTCAGTGTCTAATATCCTGAAACATAGTTGGGCACATTTCAGGTACTTCGGGAAAAATAATAATACGGTACAAAAACTTAAATTTTGTTGAAATCGAGAGCAATAACCCACCTGACAAAAATTGACTTGTGTAGGAATGCCAGCTAAGCTGCTTTCAATGTAAAATCTGACCCTCAATAGCGTTGAAAAGGTGTGACTACTAGCTAGCTTAGCTAACTAGCTAGTCCGCTCATGCCCATGGTAAATCCCATAAGGTGATAAACCTATAAAGAGGTGACCAAGTTGAGAATGGTTTGGCCTGTAGGCAAAAGGTAGTAGCAAATTGTTGAAAACCAATTTCTTGTTGACGTGGCACTTTATTACACATCTGCACGGTAATGGAGTTGAGTCAATACACAATTAAAAAAAAAAAAAAAGCAGTGATATCTTATCAAAAATCAAAACTGGTAAAAGAGGCCGCCAAGTTCCGAATGGTCCGGCCCCTTCAAAGGAGTGATATCAACACACCAAAACATTCGCCAACTTAATCGCACCGAATAATTCTTAGGATGTTAAATGAAAACTTGAACTTTGCTACCGAAAGTAGCAATGTTCTAGTTTTCATTTAAGCTTCGAACTATTAGTCGGTCCGATTAGCTTGGCGAATGTTTTGGTATGTTGATATCACTCCTTTGAAGGGCCGGACCATTCGGAACTTGGCGGCCCCTTTTACCAGTTTTGTTTTTTTATATGATTAACTACAATCATACAAACCACATTTTGTGCTAATTAAGTGGTAAATTAAATTCATATGTGAAGGTTCGGCGAAGGTTTATGCAACTAAATAACCGTTGCTTTTCAAGTTGTTGGTGAGGTCAGTGTAAGAATTAAAAAAAATGAATATTCCATATAATTTCGATACTATTAACTCGTAGGCTGAAATGTATTAATGTGTAGTCTACCTGTTAAAATGCGCTACATTTTAGTTTCGTAATTTTTCAGTCTGTAGGCTGGCCACCAATAAGTAGAACTCACTTAAATCTGTCAGTACAGAAGTCCTGTGGCGGCTGAACAGGTACACAGCCTAGTGCACAGTGCAGAGTCCGGACATGGCCTTGAAGTACTTGAAAGCCTTAAATTTCAAAACCAAAAAACAAGGTTGAAGAGCCTTGAAAATTGGTATTTTTTTTGTAAGAGCCTTGAAATGGCCTTGCACTTTGTTAGCGTACTATGTTTGATGAAATACAGTCAATTTATGCTTGAATTCATAAATGAATTAAAAATAGTTCGTGTTTTTATAAAAATACTTATATAAAAACTTTAAAAAAAAACTTGGGGCGATACATGTATTGTAGGAAAGACTACTTGTCCTACGATGGGGGCAAAATAAATAACTTTTAAATGGATGTTTATTGTTTATTCAATTATAGGGTATAGGCTAGTAAAAAGAATGAATTTATTTTAAGGTAATTTTGAACAACTTGGTGTGCAAAACGGCCTTGAAATTGGCTTAGAAATTGGCCTTGAAAACCCTTGAAAGGCGTTGAAAATGGTTTCGTTGCTTGTGTACGAACCCTGACAGTGTCTTGAGCCAGGATCGGATTGGTAGGTTAGGTTAGGAATGTACTGCACGGGCCCGGGGGGGGGGGGGGGGGCAAGGGAACCTAGGGGAGCGTCTTAATGTAGAGTGTTTTTAAAAATTTGGTGCGAATTTCAAACGTTTTCCTGCAATTTAGAGGTGCATTTTTCGAACGAATTCCTTTCTAAATTTCAAAACTAATGTTTTTGTTTTTTGTTTTTGTTAACAAAATCATCCCCGGGCTCTCCGGGCTCCTGGGTGGCCCAATCCGACACTGTCTTCGGAGTGTATTTCTTTTATTTATTACGTGTAAGGGATATCACAAATACGTGCACAAACAAAATTACATGAAAGGATGAATCTTCCTGTTGTATAATAGAATGTATTACAAGGTAACGTATGTTTTCAGATTCCCCCTCCCCCCATAAAAAAATAATGGGTATGATGCTTGGGACGACGTGGCGCTCACTTGTAATTTTTTTCTGGGGTGGGGGGGAGGAACAAGTTAACTTGCAGAAGGAGCCGGGGGGGGGGGGAGCAGAAAAGGAGGGGAAGAGGAAGAGCGAGTAAAACTGAAGGATTGAGGCTATGCTCGGGAGTCAATCACGGAGATTAACTTGCAGTGGGGGGGGGGGGGGGGAGAGGAGGGACGAGTAAAATTGGAGGATCACTCTACTAATCAATGAAACATTGCATACGTGATTTACTTTTTTTCTAAGAAGTCCAAACACCGGGGGAGGCTAAGACCGGGAGACTCAATCTACCGTGCAGCATGCACGGGTCCTGCTAGTAACTAATAAACACAAGAATTGCGGTAAGAATACGTAGCGTACGTCGGATACAACAATTTCGTTACTGCAATCACCAAAACACGTAAGGGCGCCGCCATTGTTTCGCGCGTAACAATCGAAATTAATGTCGACAGATGGAACTGTGCCGTTTGAACGCAAGTGCCGACCGAAGCCCACTGATATAGCTTTGTTGGGTGTGGCATGGTTTTTCGATCAGCGTTCTTTGGGTAAAAGTTGGGAAACTTCCATTTTTAGTTTCATTTACGCCAAAATTCATGTTTAATATTTTCTAAGATCAAAAACCAAAACTGATAAAAGGGACTGCCAAGTTCCGAATGATTCGGCCCTTCAAATGAGTGATATCAACACACCAAAACATTCGTCAAGTTAATCGCAAGTTCTAGTCAGCAGCCTGACGAAGCCCTTCACAACAATCACTTTAAATTGGCCGGCAACAATAGGATCTGTGTAAACAATGAAATCCAAGTAACGGGTTTATTGGAGAGTTTAAAGGCCAGAAGCCACGCATCGCCCATTTGAAACCATCACTTTAATTGTGCAGTGCTAAAGGCTAATCATTACTACGTTGGCTATTTCATAAAAAAACAAAAAAAAAATATGATTTTGAGCGCACGGGTGGTGTTTGATGCACCGTTATCAACTTGTGAAAGGGTTTGTCGCCGTTTAAAAGATGCATAAACCGCTGGCATAAATCGCTGGAAGATTAAATTTAAAGGATTGGGGAAACTCGATTAAATATTCAAAACGCCCAAAAATACACAGACGGGATACACGCCTTCGGTGTTACCAGCAAAAAAAAAAAATAATTGTTTAAACGATACTTGAGCGTGCAGACACAGGGCCTCAGGGTTTCGTCGGGTCGATGACCGGAAGCGCTTAACGCTCGCTACAAAACCCTTTGAAATATTTTGAGCGTGCTAATTGAGTTAAACCACTGCGCGGAGTTCGAGAATATTACGTAACCTTGTAACCTGGTTACTGAGGAAAAAGGTGGAAAAACTGAGGAAATTTTGGAGGAAAGAGAAAAAGTCAAGAAGCCCAAAAGACAGGTCGTAGAATAATACAAAGGTAACTATTTTTAGAAGATACAGTTCTTGACAAATGGTCACTGTACTAATCTTCTCATGGACGCAGAAAGTGGCATTTGTATATCGATATACTGATCGCTAAGAAAGTACTCAAATTTTATAAAATATCCAAGGTTATAGATCGTTTGTGCTCTGAAAAGCCGAAAATTCCCTTCGAATAAACTGACTGAATTTATGAAAATTTATTATTTTGTAGCAATTGAAGCCCCCCCCCCCAGCCAAAAAAAAAGGGGGAAAAAAGGTTATCTTGAGGAGATTGGAAGAAATTAAAGGCAGGTTACAAGTGCTATTGCTAGATTCTAGAAGTCTTACGCTGGCATAAACCACTGGGTAATTTAAATTAAAGGATTAATTAAACTCTATTAAATATTCAAAACGCCTAAAAATACATAGACGGAATACACGCCTACGGCGACAAACACATGAGACAGCAAATAATCCCCATGTTACAAAGGGTGCATCAAACACCACTCATGCGATCAAGGCCATGTTGTTTTTTTTTTTTTAAACAGCTAGCGTTTTTATGAAACAACAAAGCTTTTTCTGTCGAGGACAGATAAGGTGGGTGTTATTATCACTACTCAACTCATTGTAGAGTCGCAAGCTGCCGAGTGTTAAGCTGGAGTTCTGTTGATAAGATGGTAGACGATGGCTTCCTTTTTACGTTTTATGCTGAGTAATAATGTCAAGTCAGCTTTTCATGTCAAGGCGAATGTCAAGGTTACTAATCTTTATCGACAGACAAACTCACTGTTTGTTACTTTTTATCACGAGTGTTTAGTGTTAATTTGCGCGATAAGATAATGCTGCTTCAACTAGTGTAAGAGGAAGATTAAGATGCAGTTCGTACTCGTCTGCGTCTAAGCTCACAAGTTGCAGACTTTCCGTTGAAGAAATTAGCAAGAAACTTCTGTTTGTCAAAATGTAAGTCTTATAATTTTTTACATGTGGTAGTTTAAAAAACCTACACTTGAAACACTATGCACATACTGTTTGCCCGTTATGCGCGTAGTACTTCATGTGTAAGTTTTTTTTTAAATACAACAACGCACATTTTTAACTCTCTGTGACATTTGGTAGTAGCCATGTTTAGGTCGCTAAAATTAATTAAGTGGTTTTCGGGAGTGGTACAAAAAAACCCAGAACTATTGTGTACGCGGCGCATCTTGAGTCCTGCGAGTATTTTATGAGCGGCTATGTCTTCCTGGACGGGGCGGCTTTAATCGACAGCCGCCATTGTTTATGTTACCTTCTTGGATATCAACAAGGCACACTGCTACTGAAAACGTACAATCGATTACCTGTGTTCGTTCTACGGAGAACTCAAGATAGGCCGCGGACACTATAAGCGGGCAATGTTTTTTTTTTTTTTTATATTAATTATTCGTATTTTTTCAGATACGGGCGATAGCTTTTTTTATTTTTTTACGAAGCTAGTGGAGTATAATATTTACGTTTTAATGCCTAGATCAGCGTGTAAAAGTTGCACGTTCGATAAAAGTCATTCATTAGATCCAAGTTTCTAGTTGTGACATGTCTCTGAATGACCCTTAGATTCGTTTCGAGGCGATCATGAGAATGGAGCAAAAAACCGATGTGGCCATCGGCTCCAGGAAATATTTTGGTGAAAGTACTGATGCGTGATCGGGTTTTCTTTTTAGACAATGTCATAGATTATATCGACAACGCCTTATGCGCTAAGAAAAATCCCATGCGTGTGCTCCTGAGCACCACTTAATTAACATTTAGTGGCCTTAACTCTCGCTCACATTCCGCGGTTAAAAAGACATACCGTCTCACTACATTCGAGCATCCTGCGCGAAATACCTTTTGCAACATTTGCATAGGTTAGAGTGAAGGTAGCAGAACCGTTTCTCATGAGGGGGAAAACAGGAAAATGGATGCCTTTGGAACATTTACACGTTTCTACGGTAATGTTGCAAAACTGAGCCATGCTAAGGCCAACCGGGACTCCGGGAGGTATGTGCCTTTAAAACCATCTGCGAGAGAAGTTGCCAAATTTTCTTCTCGGCTCCAGGCCAGTGGATTATTATTTTAAGAGAGGTCAATTTTTCAACCCTTGCAGGAATTGGCGTGGAGCCGAGAGGCGAAACGCGCGATTTCTACCCGAGTGGCGGCCTGGACTTGAAAAACCGATCTCGTTCTTCGCCTCAATGTTGTTGTAACACAACTGTAAGTGGAGTACCCTCATGCCAGGACTGATCGTAGCACGAATGAGACCAACGGAGTGTATTTTTAACGTATGATATTCCTGAAAACAGTTACGACCAGTTGTTCCATAATATTTCGTCGCGTGGATAGTGGGTATAGTAGCAAACTGTATATGCTGTTTGCGCGTTATGTGCGTAGTGCTTCAAGTGTAAGTTTTTTAAAAATACAACAACGCGTATTTTTAACTCTCTGTGACACTTGGTAGTAGCCATGTTTAGGTCGCTGAAAATTAATTAAGTGGTTCTCAGGAGTGATACTAAAAAAAAAAAAAAAGAACCGAACCGAACACCGAAGGTTGGTGTTTTTTTTAAACATTTTATTCTTGATTTTTCAGACACGGACGTTGGCTTTTTTTAAATTTACAAACAAAACGAAATCAGTAGCTTACATTAGATCCAGGTTTCTAGTTGTGCCATGCCTCTGAACAACGCTTAGATCCGTTTCGAGACGATCATGCGAATGGAGCAAAAATCTGCTGTAAATAGAAAGCAACACTCGGCAAGCACTCACGAGGCCACAGCAAACGGGAAGAAACGCGTATGTTACTATGGTGGCTCGTTAGGACACAACAACTTTTTTCCTACACACTCAAAACTTTCATGACATCGACTATTTTTTTATTAAACTTATTAATAGCTAGTAATTCATATACTCAGCGAACTTTTTCGAACTAATGGCTAAATCAAAGACGGGAAAGCCAAAGGCTCACAAGAAATAACAAAATACAGATGCTAACCTCTTGCCTTTTGGACATATATGTCAGACTGCCTGAGCGGGGAATCGAACCCAGGACCTTTGAAACCAAAGGCCTAGGTCCTACCGCTGAGCCAGACTGACACGGCCTTGTCAAAGGTCCTGGGTTCGATTCCCCGCTTAGGCAGTCTGACATATAA
>JAHWFP010000722.1:0-12530 GCA_023313725.1 Lithobius niger | reverse complement strand
CCCCCCCCCCCCCCCCCCCCCCCCCCCCCCCCCCCCCCCCCCCCCCGTGCCTTATTTTCGTCTAATCGGTGTTACTGATCATCGAAAAAGCAACGTTTTTGATTTTGTTTTTATAGATTTTCTTCATATGATTATGTCTACCGAAAGGACAAGAAGGCAAAGAAAAAGGATAAAAGGGGGGGGGGGGGTTCAGCCCCAATGTATGGACGCTCTTGTGCACCGACTTCCGACACAACCATCTCCAGAGTTGGACTGGGTAGGAAAGGGCACCTGTGCCATTTATCGAAATAACTTGGTTGGGGCGACATGCCTTTTACAGGAAATTTCAAGTGATGGTGCCTCCAACCGTCAATGGGTTTGGGGAAGCGCTCTATTATCCCCAAGCAGAAGCAAGTCCGGGGTTTAAACTCAAGATGCTTTACTTATTTTCATATTCTGTCGTCATTTCTGGCTTCGCAGTGCATTCTTCAATACACATTTTATATTTCAAATGATGCTAGTTTTTGCAAATTTTGGAGTGGGTTGGTGAGAGGGAGTGAGTTTAAAAAATGCATTAAAACCTAAGTAAAGGGAGGGAGAAGTGATATTGCATGAAAGGAAAGGTTATCAGCAGACAGGGAATCCAAAACCATTCATTTTTCTTGGCGGAGAGGAGAAAAAAATAGCCTATACCAAAGGGGCGCCGAAAGTATTGTAGCCTAAGGGCGCCTGTGCCATTGGCACAATGGCACTACGGCCAGTCCGAGCCTGACCATCTCCAACATTACGTAATCTCTTTTGAACTATCTCCATCAATCGACAAATCAAACAAATCTTCGAATATCAAATCCGAAGCCGTAATAGAACACAATACGCAAAAGAAAACGTTTTTTTCCTTTCCGCCTTGCATTGTTGGACTACTCCTTCCACTACATCATTATTGGAGTCGCGTGCTTCATCATTGTCGGGCAGAGATGCGAACATCGGTAGATAAATAAGTTATCGCCTGCTTCCCTCGTGCAAAGAACTAACAATCGCTCGGGCCTGCGGCCCTCGACATTGTTAGTTCTCAGCACTCGGGAATCAGGCGATAACCTATACACAGTGGTGTGTATTGGAATGATGTAGCTAACGAATTAGCCAGTGTATGATATGTCTCTTGCATGCATTCTGTCCCCATTGTTCCATGGGACTTGCGTCCTTTTGTCTCTGCAAGGTCTCGATGTCATTGGAAATCTGAGTGGACTGTGGGTGCTGAGCTCTGATCGCTATTCATTCCTCGAAGGTCTTCCTCAGGTTTCTTGGTTGCCTCCTAGGAGTGTGGCCAGCATGTTGTCCATCCTCCGGACTGGTAACTCTTTCTTACGAGGACAAGCTTTCCACCTTTTCTGGTCCGCGTCGTCACCCTGCTTCTTTGGAGTTGAGGAATCGGTTCCTCACTTCTTGCTGTTCGTGCCGCAGTGGTCTTTTCTTGCCAGATTCAACTTCGGTGACTATCTTCAACTCGCTCTTGGTGCTCCTCCCTACTCCACTGCTCCTCTTTCCCTCTTTCGCAGCTTTTTGTCGGGCATCTGGCAGGGCTGTCCAGCGGTGTAGGTCTGCAGCATGGCTTACGATAGCAGTTGGCGGTGCGGTGGTGTTTATACGTTCGGTGTCTACACTTGTATTACGCATTTTGTATTTTGTAGTTTGCTTTTGTTTGTTTGGCATGGCTTTGGGCATTTTCTGCTCTTTAATAAATACGTTAAGTACTGTACGTTAATTCGTTGTTGAGAACCAAAGTTGTTGAAAACCAATCCGTTTTCACTTAAATCTTCCAATTTTAAATAAAAGATTACTAAGTCTACTAAAATTGACATGACTGAATGACTTATTTACTTCTTCCATGGGGAGGGCAGTTGAATTGTTTCCAAATTGTTTTCATCGATTATTTCCCACTATTAGTACAACAATGACGAATCAACTATGAGTCAACTATGAATCGAGCTGACAAACGCTGAATGTAGACGCACGCTATAAATAGTGTGTTGCCATAAGGTAGTAGATATAGGATAAAGCAGCATGGACGGATAAAGCAGGTCATAAATACGTATTTCTAATGCTTCTATTTTTTACAAACAAAATTGGGCGGAGAATGGACACACTCATGTAAACCAGGCAATAAAAAGGAAGCAAAATAACCAACAAATTAATTAACAAGAGAAAAAAAACATTAAAACTCGAGTACCCATAGAACTCACAGCTGTGAAGGCAACGCATATAAAACGTATTACAGTCCACTGGAACAAAAAGAACTATAATTTGAACTCCAATTCAAGGGAACAAACCAAAATAACAATTCCCCGAAATAATAAAACACCTGCAGAATACTCAAATTAAACACGACCACACCCATGGCCCTTTTCAAATACAAATTGCGTTCACTTTCTGATTTTACCAAGGAATAAAAATTGTCCAAGGAATAAATTACCAAGAAATAATAAATAAACTACCAACGAATAAAACAATAAATAAAAACAAACACCCTTAACAAGAAAGAATCTGCACGTTTCACACATTACAAATGCACACGTAAAATATACAAATCACCACTCAAACGAAACATAATTAAAACATAAACCCACTAACATGCACCAAACAATTCCTACAAAAACCTGTAATAATAAACAAATAAAACACACACACTCACAGAACATGGTCCAACTCGAAAACAGATGGTGTTCACTTTCTGATATTATTCCAGGGAATAAAACAACCCTTGTTCCTTGGAATTGGAGTTAAAATTATAGTTGGTTTCTAATCCGTTTTTATTTGTGAGTCTTCACAGCTGAGAGTTCCATGAAAATGTGAGCGCTGATGTTTTTCTTTTTTTTTTATTAAAGGCGAAGCCGTTTTTTGCTCAGTTAATCGTTATAGATGTAGTCGGTTAATTATCTTCCCTGGTAAAACTAACAAGGCTTTTAAAGTCTGTCAACAGATGGTGGTACGCAGCAAAACTCGTTGATTTCGAGCTGAGAGTTTTGGAAAGACCCGCTGAGGCGGCCTTTAAATCAGGGATCTGTGGTTTAGGTCAAGTGAACAATTGTTAATGAGAAGGCATCACCATTGTTTTTTGTTGATCTAAAACTATTGTTGAAATTACGAATTCTTAATAATCGTTATTATGTTGCTCTATTTTTTATTGTTAGTTTTCTTAGGTCTATATTTCAGCTGAGTTGACAACATCGTTTACACGTTTTTGGTTATTTTAGAATTTCGCAGAAATTATTTTCCTGCTTGTGTAATGTGTAATGAACCATGAAATTTGTATTGCGGCTAAATGCCTGGTCGTTATTTCCATTGCGGTATTTTTGAGTGGCATTTCTGCAGAAACCAATCGTAAGTATGTGCCAGTCACAATGGTAGCTGTATGGTCATGCTTGAATATTACTGTCGTTTGTTGGATGCAGAGTTGGATCCATCCCACAGTTTTTCGTGTAAGATTTTTAAACGCTTATGAACCAAAATGTAAATTAAGGATGAATAAAGTAAGGGTACATGACAGACATTAGTTTATTTTCCCTCCCCTTCATCATTTACTATGTACTCGCTATACACCGGCAGTAAACAAAAAAATTAAAATAAATATAAAAAATCGTAAGCACAGAGGCCTGTTTCTTGAACGAGTATAGTTTCTTGAACAAGTAGACCGAAAGTTATGGTGAAGTCGTTCAGGGTTTTTATGAGCTACGGTGATCCATTGACTTCAAAAGATCTTGAGTGAAATGATGGAATCCTACTGTGGGTCGCAGCCGTCCAGTCACATCGAGTGGGGTACCACAAGGATCAGTTCTGGATCCTCTCTTGTTCCTCATCGATTTAAATGATATTAGACTGCTGCCACGACATTTCTCACCTCTTCAAGTTTGCCAATGACCTGAAGTTGGACAGTCATCTTCCAGCGGGGGTGTCCGACTGTCTGTCCTTGTCTGCTGACATTTGGTACGCCCCGGACTAGAATGTCGAATGGCAATTACCACTCGCTTTACATAAGTGCCGGACGCTGCATTTTCCACCTGACCGATGTAATTTTCAGTATACTCTGGGGAATACACATTACACAACTGCAAACTGTATGTACTGTTTACTACAATTAACCCGAGACCAGTATAAAACGCACCTGCCCTTCCGACTTCCCAGTCACTATTGTAGCTAAACCAGTATTATTATTATTAAATGCGAACTACGCTTAACTTAAAGCTTAAAGGCACATTTTCACCTTTTCATCTCCTAGATGCAACATCGTAGAATCTTCGAGCAATATAAAGAAAATAGCGGTAAATTAAAAATGGAACAACACTATTCGCAGCAGCATCGCAATTTTCATAATTAAAACGAGATCAAGTGACCCACATCAGCCTATTGGATGACGGAGAAACAGAAACATGGATGCTGTGTTTAGAATATGGGCAGTGCTATCGGAATGGTGAACAGGTGGCTTTAACTTAAAGCTCATACGCTTGACTTAAAACAGGATAGAGATCTCTCTTTCATTTCTGGCATGGTAGATGTTGGTCGCATTATGGATCTCCTAACCTAAGTAGGCAGGAACTGACTAAGTTAGCTGAAAAGAAACTATAATGCAAACTAAGTTTTAAGTATTTGCAAATAAATGAGTTAATTTCTTACTGAATGAGTTGTCGCCGCCTTTTAGCTTAGTGAGATGCTGTGTTATGACAATTGCCACCGTTTGTTTATTATGTTTATACAAATAATACTATCGAAAACATACTGCAGGGGCGTCATCTTTAGTCGATGGATTCCATGAAAAAAACGCCTCAAGAGACCATCAGTCCGATGCTGGAGCAGTGATGTCACACTGACGGATCGAATAATTGAGTGTTTTGCAACAACTTTGATGAGCTGTGGTAACAGTAATGTTTCTTAATGAAGAATTCTTAACTTGTTGTCATAACTTATTGCCATGGACTGATAAGGCTACATGCAATTAACCTGACTACGCACTTCATGGATAGCATGGATGGATAGCATGGATAGCACTTCATGCTTGGATAGCATATTTCACTTCGAGTGATAGTAAAACCTTGGTTTAGTTTAGGCATTTGCTGTATTTGTGAGGTCAATATTGGAATATTTGAGCCCGGTCTGGTCACCACATTTAATAAAGAATATTGATCATAACGAGTCAGTCCAGCGAACTTTTACGAAGTAAAGTACCAAGTCTAAGAATTAGAACACTTTAAAATTTTGAATCTTGGTTCTCTCTCTCGAAATGAGAGACTTAAATTAGATTTAAGTTTGATTTTTTCAATGCTGCATGGATTAACTGAGGTGGATAATAACCTTTTCTTCTTGATAAGGGAGGGTAAGCATACTAGAGGTCACGCTCTCAAGCCCGTCGACAGGGACTGTTGCAAACATTTTTTTCACACCGTGTTGTGCGGCCCTGGAATGCTCTGCCTGCTGACGTTGTCCTGGCTCTATCACTTGCTGTTTCAAAAAAGAGACTCAAAAGTGTAAATCTAACTGGATGTGTTAAGTATTCGTAAATTGACATGACAAAGTTGTTAGCCAGCATAGGATAGTTTACTTTGGAAAATAAAATATAATTAATGAGTTTTCTTTTTATAATTGTACATGACAGGCTTGATATCAGTGGATACTTTTGTATCCTCCTTTGCTCTATTGCGTTTTATTGATCTCAAAAATTCATTCATTCATTCATTCATACCCAAATACCTAGGTTGGTGGTCAATACCCAGGCAACGACACTTACAACTATTTTCTATTAGAAATTACCGTATGCAAATCACTGTAGATAATGTAAAGATAAATTGAAAATAAGCAGTCAGCGAATATCGTACACTATAAAATAATCGTAACGGGTTCAGTGAATTTCTTTGTCAGTGAGCGTGTGGTCATATCTATAAAGTTGTATGGTAGTGACCTGGTTGGCCACTTCAAATCCGGTCACGTCACTTGAATTTACATAAAGGTGGCTAACCGTACTGCATTATTTCTAGTGTAAGATTTTCGCTGAGGGGTTATTTCCAATTTACCTTTATTCTATCTAGGATTATTAGGTTGCCGAAAGGAGGCCTAATGTCTGGGTTTGTTTGTTTCAATTTTCGATTACGAGCAAGGTGACAGCAAACAGCCTAATCTTTTTTAGTGTATCTTCAGGAAAACTGAAGTAGGCCCACAGGAACTCACTTAATCCGCTGTTTTTGCTCCGGGTTGAACCCCATTAATACTGGGTGCATTATTTGCTGATAAGTTGGCACATATGTTTCATTTTAGATACTATTTGTTTTCTATTCAGGTGCGAGAATATGCTACATCTGCGACAAGGGACCTTGTCCTAACAATACCCATCCATCTACACCACATAAATGTCAACCAGTTGGACCTTTTTCCGCGAATTTATGTAGTGTCTTCAAGTCTCACAGACGTAAGTAGGAGAAACATAGGAATGATGTATTCTCTATTCTATTTTTTTTCTATCTTCAGGATCCTAAGTATACAAGATGCACCCAATGGTGCACGTAAGTTCAATGAACTTATCTGTATTGTGGGTAGACTAGATGGTTAACAAAATTCCTTTTTTTTTAAATTTCAAATTGTAATTGTGCATAAAAGTTTTCGTTCTCCTAATCACTAGCCTAAACCAAAAAAAAAATCTTAAATTTTTAGAGGTCCTTACCATGGCCTGAAGTCAGTGGGAAAAAAAGTCAGTCGAAAAAAATAGCTAACTCCGCAAAAGTGAAGACGACCAGTTTAACATCAAGGACCACGCTAGTGGTTTGCCCCCCAAGTTCAATAATTGTCACACTTCATTGTAACTTCATTGTAAGAAAGACCTTAACTCCTGCATTGTTGTTGCATGGCTTTGGTACTTTATCTGAAACCAGAGAGAGCGTATTTCACGATGATGAGGATGACCTATGCGGCGAAACAGCTTGAAAATTGTTGGAAATGGGTAGCCCTAACAAGCAATAGTTGTATTTCAATCAAGTGCGCAAACTGTATCAAGGTGATAAAAGTGCGTGAAGATCGTTGATTTGAGCTGACTACTGACTAATTCCACTCATATAAAATAAATTATGTGACAGATACGAATGAAATTTGGTATTCAGCACTCTTTTAACTCCAATACGTGCCTTTTAAGGTTTGACGTTTGGGGAGGCATTAACTAAAAAAATTGCAATCATTTGTAATGCTATTTTTCTATATGTTGGGAAAACTCCACCGGTGATCAAAATAAGCATTACTCGTTATTAGTGTTAACGAGTAACAATGCAAACGGACTGCCAGAAATAATCGGCAACACAACATTGTTGATAAAATTCATGCGCATGCATGCATGGCTTTGGGCCACTAAGCTCTTAAGAAATCAGCAGTCCGTGCTACTTATTGCTGATGGTTGAATAAAAATCAGCAAACGCTTTAATTTATATGATTGAAGCCCTCAATTCCAGCGAAACTAAAAGAATTAATACCTCCGTTCATATTCAATATTTGCCGACCAAACTTGGATAGTAGATAAACGGGCAGTGGCAACAATAAGACGCCACACAAAAAAATACAAAAGAAGTGATATCTAAAGCAAAACCCACAAGGGTGAAAGAACCCGCCAAGTTTCAGCCAATCAAAGTAGTGATATCAGAGCCAAAAAGGCTGCCACCAAGTTACTACATTAGATTCCAAGCTAATCCCACCGACTATTACCGCACACGTTAAATAAAAAACTTGACCATTGCTACCGATGGAAGCGTAACTTGGTGACAGCCTTTTTGGCTCTGATATCACTACTATGAATGGCTGAAACTTGGCGGGTTCTTTCACCCTTGTGGGTTTTTTTTTTAGATAGCTTTTACATTATCCCATTTGGTACTCTCGGATATCACAAAAAGAACCCAAAATCAAAAAATATCGTAAAATAGTTTTCTCCCTAAAACGTCTTTTAATTTACGAGGTAAAATTAGCCAAAAAAAAAGGACTTTAACTCCTATTTTGGCAGCCGGTAATAATTGGCATCGTTTAATGGAAGAAAAAAAATTGTTTTTGATTTTATCTTCATTTAGTGGTCACTAAAAGTATCAAATGACATACTGTAAAAGCTATATTTTAAACTAGTCAAAAATCATTTGTAGTGGATTTAGCTATTTGGCCCACTGACTTGAAATTTCAAACTTAAAGATTTTTTTCAGATTTTATTCCTTTTGGTGTAATGATTAGGAGGTCGGAAACAACTTTTCTTCATCATTACGATGTGCCTATTTGGCTGTGCAAAACCTATAGTGAAAATACATATCGGATGCCTTTGATAATTAACCTATGCAAGTCAGGTTGCGAAGAAACACGCTTTTGCATGTACGAACTGCAAAGAACTTGCAAGATAATCCCGTGATCTAGCTTAATTTTAGACGATTAACCGTACATATAGCATTCAAATTACGCTTCAGGCAGTAAACTAGACAACTGAACAACCTTGCTCGCAGAGGTTGGTTTGTGGGAAGGGGGGGGGGGGGGGAATAACACTATAAACGAATCGACTATCGACCAATCAGAAACTAGATAGAAACAAGTGGGTGCCGTGCATTTATTTGCATTTATTCGCTGTGTCAGGTGGACGAGGTTATTTGTCCAGTCAAATTAGATCAAATGTCCCAGTATTCAGAAAGCTGATTTTTGGCGCAGATGTTCGTAGTGACATCAAGTTCACCATACTAAAAGTCCTCAGCTGTCCGTGTTGAGCTAACGCCGCCATCTTGGAAACATGGCGCCCTATATTGGTTTTTTCAATATATCTCGGTAACGGTTGCTCGGGCATGAAAATATGCTCGTCCCAAACTGTAGTGCGTGAAATTTTCTACAAAAATTTTTTTATTCATTTCTTTCGTAGATTCAATGATTTAGCTAATAAACGGTGTAGAGGAATGTTGAGCTAATGGCGCCATCTTGGAAACATGCACCCGAAATCGGTTTTGTCAATATATCACGGAAACTGCTGCATAAAATATGTTTAATCCGAAATTGTAGAGCATGGAATTGTCTACAAAAAAAGGTTCTAATCGGTTTTTTTCTTAACTGAAACACTGATTCAGTGAATAAACGGGATCAACATGATAGCACCCAATGTACATTAAACTTCATATAGTTGGGGCCCAAAATTGATGGAATTTGCCACTTTCCGTGAAGAATGCATATGAAGAGTATCTGGAAAAAACAGCTATAAGTTAAAAAAAAAAAACCATGGGAGAGGTGGAGGGGTGATTTACCCCACCATAAACGACAGTTATAATGACTTTGGGGTTCAAAGTATTCTTGCGATCCCTTGAATAGCTCGAGAAAGGATATGCTTAGGATTTTCTGAAAGGTGGGGATCTATTCTTTCCATCAATCATAACCAAAATTGCTTAACTTCGATAGGGACCGTCCTACGCTCATTTAAAGGTGAAGAGGTAGCAGCGAAAGCGTACGGAGATTTTCGAATTCAAAGTGCTCTAGCATGCCTTCGAATAGCCCGAATTGGACATTCTTAGGATACGCTGAAAAGTGGGGATCTGTTGTTTCCATCAATCCTTAACCGAAATTGTTTAGCTTACGTACAAATGCAAATATTAGCATTCCAATGGCACTTTGAAAAAGGAAATAGCCGCTACACCAATTACAGCTACACCTTAAAATAGGCGTAGGACGGTCCCTATCTAAGTTAAACCATTTCGGTTAAAATTGATGGAAAGAATAGATCCCCACTTTTAAGAAAATCCTGAGCATGTCCATTTCGGGATATTAGCTTGCAAGAGCATTTTGAATTCGAAAATCAACATACGATTTTTCCGCTATCCTTTTACTTTTTTCACCTTTAAATGGGCGTAGAGCGGTCCGAATCTGAGTCGCATGATTTCGGTTACGATTGATAGAAAGAGTAGATCCACACCGTACATAAAATCCTAAGCATGTTCATTTCGAGCAATTAGAGGGCTCGCAAGAGCACTTTGAATTCGAAAATGAACATAAGCCTCTGTACCCCTACCCCTTTACCTCTTCATCTTTCAATGAGCGTAGAACGGTCCCTGTCTAAGTTAAACAATTTCGGTTAGGATTGATGGAAAGAATCGATCTCCGCCGTTCAGATAATTCTAAGCATGTCCATTTCGGGCTGATAAACTTTGAATTTGAAAATCAAACGTTTTCGCCGTCACGCCATTACTTTTTCATCTTTAACTAGGCATAGGGTGGTCCCTCTCTAAGCTAAACAATTTCGGTTAGGATTGATAAAAGAATAGATCAAATCAAAAACCAAAACTGGTAAAAGGGACAGCCTATTTCCGAATGGTTGGCCTTTCAAAGGATTGATATCAACACACCAAAAAATTCGCCAAGTTAATCGCACCGACTAATAGTTCGAAGGTTAAATGAAAACTAGAACATTGCTACTTTCTGTAGCAATGTTCAAGTTTTCATTTAACATGCAAAGTATTAGTGGGTATGATTAACTTGGCGAATGTTTTGGTGTGTAGATATCACTCCTTTGAAGGGCCGAACCATTCAGAACTTGGCGGTCCCTTTTACCAGTTTTGGTTTTTGATTTGATATCACTGCTTTTTTTTAAAGTGTGTATTAGGCTCAACTCAACTAGCCTGCAGATGTGTAATAAATTGCCACGTCAACAGTAGCTTGAGTGGTAATTTTTCTGATATTTTAAATTTCATATTATTCCTTTAACAGGCCGAACCATTCTCAACGTAGTCGCCTCTTTATTAGTTTTTGGTTTTGTTTTCCTTAAAGGTTCATGTCACTCCTTTGAGTGGCCGAGCCATTCTCAACTTGGTGGGCTCTTTACCAGTTTTTGGCTTTGTTTTGATATTGTATTTGTTTTTCGTGAACTGGACGTGGACACAATTTATTTGGCAACGTTGTTTAGATTTGTGGGAAAACACTAGTGTGCGCCTAGATACGCACGTCAGTATACCCGTTGTCATTGTTAGAATTTGGCCCACCAATAACAGACGATGTCGACAATGCTAACAATGTTATAACAATACTTTCGTCCTCCCACGCCGTTCCCGTTCCACCCCTAGGCTGTAAACCAGAAAAGAGATGCAGCTCGTATCGTACTACAGCCATTCATCAAATTTCATGACTGGAAGCCTTCCAGCTCTCTCGGTATCAGCGAATAATCACCCTAAGGGAGTTAACATGGGGATGAGCGGGCTAGAAGAAAAAGAAGAAACTAGAAGAAAAAATTAGCAACACATTTGCAACGTTATTGAAGGCCAAAGTTTGCATTGAAAGCCACTTAGCTGACATTCCTACACAAGTCAATTTTTGTCTGGTGGGTTATTGCTATCTATTTTACCACAATTTAAGCTTTTGTGCCGCATTATTATTTCTCCCCAATACATACCTGAAATGTGCCAAACTATGCTTCAGGATATTAGACACTGACGCTATGGCGTCGCGCACCATTGGTTTACAACCTTGGCAATTGAATTGCTTGGATGTTTGTTGCCTAACTTGGCGCGACACACTAGCGTGTGTCTACATCCCCACCATTCAGAAAATCCTAATCATGTCCATTTCTGCCTATTAGAGGGCTGAATTCGAAAATTACCTTACGCTTTCGCTGCTACCTCTTCACCTTTAAATAAGCGATAAGACGGTCCCTACGTTGGTTATGATTAATAGAAAGAATATCTCCCCACCTTTCAGAAAATCCCAAGCATTTCCATTTCGGGCTATTAGAGGCTCTCAAGAAGACTTTGAACACGAAAATCACTATAACTACCAGTTTTGGTGGGGTAAATCACCTCCACTTCTTCCCAGGGGTTTTTTGAACTTGCTATCAGCTATTTTTTTTTCAATTACTCTTCATATGAATTCATGCTTTTCACAGCAAGTGACAAATTCCATCAATTTTGGGCCCCAAGCTACCCGACTATACAGTATGTGTAATGTACATTAGGTGTATTGGGGGCCACATGCGCGATCTCTTTGACACCGTTCATTCGCTGAATCATTGATGATTGACTCAGTTTTAAGAAGAAAAGAATAGAACCTTTTTTGTAGACAATTCCATGCTCTACAATTTCTGATTAAACATATGTTATGCAGCCGTTTTCGTGATATATTAGCTCAACATCTTTCTACACTGTTTATTGGCTGAATCATTGAATCTACGAAAAAAATGAATAGAAGATTTTTTGTAGAAAATTTCATGCTCGACATTTTTGGACAGAACATATTTTCATGCCCGAGCAACTGTTGCCGAGATATATTGAAAAAACCGATGTATGGCGCAGTGTTTGCAAGATGGCGTTGTTAGCTCAATTTGGACAGCTGAGGGCTTTAGTATGTTGAACCTAAGACCATTACGAATATCTGTGCCAAAAATTAGCTTCTTATGAATTATTCCGCAATTCGACGTAAATTTGGTCTAATTTGACTGGGCTATTATGTTGCGTTCGGTGTTATAATTCTATTTAAACCACGGCTGTGACGTCACGCTAACTCAACGCCACGCTAAATTTCCGTAGGTTAAATCC